>QEPC01010348.1:222308-248557 GCA_003113815.1 Sphenodon punctatus | reverse complement strand
GTATGATAGAGGTCTATAAAATCATGAGTGGTGTGGAACTAATAAACAAGGAGCAGTTATTTACCCTCTCAGCTAGTACTAGAACTAGGGGACACTCCATGAAACTCATGGGTGGCAAGTTTAAAACAAATAAAAGAAAACATTTTTTCACTCTGCATATAATTGGGTTGTGGAATCTACTGCCAGGGGCTGTAGTAACGGCCAGTACTATAACAGAGTATAAAAGAGGTTTGGACAAGTTTCTGGAAGATTGGCTAATAGCTTCTAATGGACCTGGCAGGATCAGGGAACATGATGGGATCTGGGGGAAAAACAACAGGGAATGGATCCCCCATCGTGACCTGTTGGGTGCTTCTCCCAAGCCACCGTAATTGGCCACTGTCAGAGACAGGATGCTGGGCTAGATGGACCATTGTTCTGACCCAGTATTGCACTTATGTTTGTGTCAGACTGCATTCCTCAATTTGGCTTCTCTCCACTCCTCCCTTCTCTTCCAGCATTTCCACCCAAAGGTTCATAAAGCCAACTGTGGTGGGTTGCAAACCATCATTTTAGAAATGGGCAGAGAAAGGATTAATTCCCCAGCAGGAGTGTCTGGCTTGGGCTGCACAGCTCATAGCACTTATTACTAGAAGTGTGTTTAGGGCAGCGCTCTCTAACAGTGTGGGTCAGGTGACCAGATAACCCTGTGATTTATACCTGGGTCTGGGAACCTAGCTGGGGGACCATCACAGAGAGAAGAGAGCTTGTTTGGGAAAGAACACAGCCGAAGCACAGGCTGAGGGAAGAAGCTAGGTGGAAAGGGTGTTGAGTTGAGGTGTAATAACTGGCTGTACTTTACTTAAAACGGACTGTCAATGAAACCACCCTGAAAAGGGGACCTGGAGCATCTATGGCAAGTTTGGTGCCTATACTATGGGAACCTGAGGGACAATCCTGGGCCAACAGCTGACAGTGACATCCCAAGAGATTACACAAATCAACTGTACATCCTAGAAGCAATGTTTTAAGTTGACTCTGTCTAAACCTGGGAGAAATTAATATTGCAGATGCATTATATCACTGGGATTCCAGAATATTGGACTTTACCTGTTTCATTCTCGCTGCAGCTCTGTTTGAAAACAAAATTGCTCTGTCGGTGTTGTAACAAGCCGGGCAAACCTGGAGAGCTTTTGCATAGGCATTTTCTGCTTCTGTATATTCTGAAGATTTAACAAGGGAAAACCCATATTTACTTCACCATTATTGAAAATTATAGAACTAAAACTGGCTGATACTTTGAAAACCCAGTCTGTAATGTTTGACAATGTTAAAGCAAACCTTCCAAGTGTACTCTTTTTCCTGATACAGTAATGGGATTTGGCCCCTTGTCTGTTTGGGAGGGGAGGGGGGAAGAGGAGAAGCAGTAAAAAGGGACCAAAACATGGTACAGAAGGAAACAGCGAAGTGTTAGGTCTGGAGCAGCAGCAGTACAGCCTCCAGTTTCGCTCCTTCTCCTCCTAGGGGCTTTGGGGAAGCAGGATGAGATGGGGAGAAACGTCTTCTCTTACCAGAGCAGCCTTGGTGGTGTGGGATGAGTCCGACTGGGAAATGCGTCATGCCCCATCCACCTGCAGAGCTGCCCAGGGCCAGCACGCACACTTGCCAGGTTGTCCCTCACCTCCCTGCTCACAGCCCAGCCTGTTCTGATAAGAGAAGACCCTTCCTTTTCTCTCCACCCCGCCCCCCCAGCATTAGTGCTGTTCTCCCCCTCCCTCCCCAAAACACTCGGGAGTCAGAGCAGGAGGTGGGGGTGTTGTACTGCCATTGTTCCAGAGCCAACACTTCCCTGTTCCCCAGGCCTCCCACTCCCAAGTGTGTGCATATGGGATTGTATCAGCGTGTGCATATAGTGTGTAAGCAGGACTGCATAGGTGGGTGTGCTTGTTCATAAGAACATGCATGCAGCTGGATTTAATGAGGGGCTGGGGAAAGGACCTATTTTCACCAGTGAGGCATTGGAGGGCGTGTCGATTCTATACTGGAAAAGTTCTGTTGTGGAGGGTACGGCTGCTGTGTTGGTCCCAGAAGTAATATATGGAGATGAAGTAATTCAGCGGGTATCTTTTATTGGATCAGCTTTTGTTGGTGAGGGTATACAATCTTGCCACAAAGGAGCATTGCCTCATCAGGCAATGGGCAAGTCAGAACTAAAGCGTGTTCATGTATATGTATCTGCCTTGCAGCTGCTCATTTTTTGTTCTGACTTACCCATAGCCTGATGAAGAGTCCTATGTGGCTCAAAAGCTTGCATGCTCTCAGCAACAGAAATTGGCCCATTATTAAAAAGGTAACATCTGAACTACTTTGTCTCCATCTAAGATTTTTTTGGTTTCAGAGAAAGCACACTGCTAAGATACCTATATACCAATGACAATTAAAGACGACCCAGTAAGAGTCAGCAGCTACCTAAAATCAGCTAGGTCAAGAAGTCTAGATCTCAACCTAGAATGATGTTATCAAGACTTGTGCCATCGCTTAGGCAGATGTTAATTCAAATACTTTGATTTCAAACATTGTGCTTTCTTTTGAAGTTGAGACTCTGCTTCAGTTCTAACACATAAAAAAGCTTTTAGGATTAAATCAGTCTATTCCTGATATAAGAGAAATCAGGCTGAAAAAATGTGAAATCAGCTCCTCCTCTAAGAGAAATCCTGATGTGAAGAGAGACAAGAACTTGTTTAAAAGAAAAATTACAAAGCTTCACTGGACTGGGCCTCCAGAATGCACCCATACCTAAGCTAAGTATAAAAAGGGTGCAAGTAAGGAATTAGACATTCATTACTCACGGTCAGATCTTCCAAAAAGGAACAGCACAGCAATTTTATTGCCACAATGATAAGCTCTCTGTTACACATAATGTCATGCTATCAATCAGTTTAAAAAGCTCTCCAATGAGCTGTTTAGGAGGCAAACAACCATCTAATTGTTGGCAAGCGCCCATTTCCCTAGGAACATTACTTTAAGAGCATTAGGGACACTTTCCTTTGGTGTGAATTGCATTGGGCCGTAATAGCACTGATGTCAATTATTGGGCGGGCGTGTGTGTTAATAGCATTCACCACTGTAGAATCTAAATGCTAATAGAATCATTGTTATGTTTTTTAAATCATTAACTTACCTCCCTTCTTAAAGTGCTCGTTTCCTTCTTCCTTTAATTTTGTGCTCTCGTTTCTTCTTTTCTGTAACAGATCAGAGAAATTCATGTCTCAGAGTGTTCAGACAAAATGAACAAGTCAGCCAGCTGCAATTCTGCATTATTATAAACAGAAATCAGAACAAAATGCCGATCTGGAAAATCTCAACAGCTACCACAATGCTTTCTTGTACTCAAAGACTGTTTAAATAATATCTATGGCCACATGGAACGTATGAGCTCAGAAGCAGCTTCAGCATCGTAGCCTACATCTGTAATATACCACATATGTAATCACACACCTGGTGTACTGGAAAAGGCATGCAAAGGGCTTTGATTTGATATGCACAAAGGTCATATTTTATAATGCTAGGTATTTGCTTTGTATAGATATACGTGTTCCTTCAAGTTCCTCATTTGTGGTTTCCTTCTGGTGCAAGAGTATCTTTCAAAATTTGTTTAATTTCACTCATTTCAGCCACGGGTGGTGGTCGAGTGGTTCAAGTTCTGTTTGGCCTTACATTATCAATCCTGATGGATACCTGATCTATTGTGTTGGGGGAAGAAAAATGACTGGGTGCAGTGTTGGCAACCTCTCTTCCTTGTGTGTCGTAGGCCAGGTTGTAAAAATTAATTTGTCTCTTTGCCTCTGGTAAGTATACTTTCTGAGCAGGTGAGTGGATTTTCAGATCCCCAAGCCCCCTGCCCCAATGGAATTCCATCCTGGCTAATTAATTATGTATTCTCATAGCACTGGTTATAAACATTGACATGCCTTATCCAACTCAGCCTGCTGGGTTGCTGCATAGCTTGGGACAGACTTTGACATCAAAAATCATGCCTAGAAGTAGAAAGCAGGCTTCTGTTGTCCAAGTGATTTTGTGAAAGAAATTTATGATCTGTAAAACAAAACCATCCCTGAAACCTGCAGGCTAACTGTTAGAAAGCACAAAGTGCATTTCCAGTGTTGCATGGATAGCAGATAGGTTGAAGTCTGACATTACTGCCCTGAAAATTTTTTCTTTGTGCAGAGGTAATGGGTAAAGATTCCTTCCAGTGACAGTATGGATATAAAATTTTCATCAACCCAAATGAATGTGTATTTCTTCTCAGTAGTAAAGTCATTTTCTTCTTTACTAATGTCTAGCATTGTTCGTAGATGAAACCATCAAACCCAAAGACTCTGAACACCAGGAGGAGCCCACTGTATAGCAGGATAAATAGTCCTTAAGCCCTGCAGTGAAACTGACAAGTGTACAACAAACCTAGGCACAACCATGATTAATCATGGAAACAGAAGCTAGAGTCACATCTCAAAGTCTCCATGTCCTCCCTGGCGGACCAATGCCCCGAGGCATGAAGGTGGCACAGAACAGATGCTGATTGAGTTCCCTAGGTATGTTCCGGGCCATAAAACTGAGTTTGTGCCATGACAATACCAGCATTTGAACTGACCAAGTGTAATGGAGAGCCCAGTCTTAGGCTGCTGGAAGAGTGGCAAGCATGGTGTGTAGAGACACCCATTGAGCAGGAGCACATCCTCAGCTATGTATATCATAACAGCTGTACAGACACAAGCAGACTTGGCAGGAATTCCTTTAGACCCCACACAAGTAGAGGTCACACAAACATCTGTCCAGCTGGCTGCTAAGGAAGCCATTACACTTCTCTATTATGGAATACAAAAAGCAAAAATGTCATATATAGATTTATCATACACAAGTTACAGTTCACTGAGCAATTAAGAAGCCAGTGCTGGAGAAAGGAACAGCTTTTCTCCCTGCAGATTGTGTAAAGCAAGGATTAATACAATTATCAATATCACACTGAACATCTCCTTGGAAACAGCTAAATATAGTACTTGATGGAGAGAGCCGTGACATTTCTCAGCTATGCCAAGACACAGACGCAACCCCAATGCAGAGAGGGGGTTCTGTCTATCGCCTGAATGGCCTTTGGAAAGTAATTTTCCCATCCACTGGGCACTGCTCTCTCACACACACACGGTTCTAGAAACAGCTGTAGCTTTCAGAGGTCAAATTCAGGGGAGTGTCATACAGTTTTCACTAAGCAAATTAGTTCATGTTTCAAGATCCTGTCCTAACCTTTTGGAGACACACACGTGCACCAGAAAACAGTGTCTGCTTCAGTGTGCTTGTCTGTGACATTTAAAAACCTCCATGTAGTGTGACGTATCCGGGTAGAATTAGGATGGGTAAATTACACGCCTTGCCTTTTCAAGCGATCAGTCCGCAAAAGCCCTTGTGCAGCATCCTGAGGAATAAGAATAGGAGATGGAGGTGCAGTTATGTCGATCCACATCTTCAAAGTAGATAAACTGACACAAAATGTAGAAGTGGAGAAACCCTGCAGCTTCCATTCAGGAATTAGCAACCTTGGCTAGTTGGCTCGATTTGAAAACAGTGCTCAGTTTTAAGAGCCATTACATTAATACACCAGGGCTAACATTCGTGACAAATGACTTCAGGCTCAGGTCCAAATTCTGCCTCATGAGCCTTTTTAAAAAAATAAAACTTTTATTATTGATTTATATCCTGCCCTATCCCCTCAGGCTCACTCGCAGAATATAAAAATCAAAATACAAACAACAAAACATCATAATCCCCTCATCTCCTTCATACTGCCGGCCACTCCCTCAGCCTTCCCCACCCACCCGATTCCTTCACTCCAAAGGCTCCCCTCATCTCCCCCACACCTGCCTCAGCATTCTCCAGACCCTGGCACCCTCTCCAACAAGCTCCCAACCACGCCTATAGCCTTCCCTGTACACTACCCCAGCACAGGAGGAGAACATTTCTTGTTGTGCAGTTTGATAGGTGCAACTCCTACGCATTTCCTGGTTTGGGATAAAATGCGAGTTCCCTGCCATGCATCCAAATGAACCTCTCCTTTCCTCAATACATTAATTAGGTTCGTTTGAGCACAGGCATTTTCTGGGGGAAAAGCTTTTTTGATTAAAGTAGTATTTGACGGGCAGGGAGAGGGTTTTGGGGGTGAAGGTGGGCTAGGGTGGGATTGGAGAGAGTGAGGGAAACGGTTGGTGGGGAGGTTTCCAATTCCCAGGAAAGGCAGAGTTCAAAACAGAAAAATAAATACATTATTGTTAAAATAATGAAGTCATTTTAATTATGATTAGATATATAAAAATAATTAGGTTAATTATCCTAGGAGGGTTTTTTTGGACATGAAGATACAAAACAATTAAATTCATGAACCTGGTACTGGATGTAGTGGAACTGCATGTGCCAGTTCATCCATGACCACAACATGCAGTTGCATTAGACCATATGGGCCATATGGCTTTAAAGCCATAAAGGTCTGGGCCCCACATATCTGAAAGACTGCCTCTCCCACTACGATCCATCGGTCAGCCAGGAGCGCTCTCCTGCCTGTAGTACCATCTACCAGTCAGGTTCATGGATACGCAGAGTGGCAATCTCTGCTGCTGCCCCCATTGTTGTGCAACTGGCTTTCCCTGGAGCCCGAGCATTTTCTGGAGGCAATGCAAGACCTTTCTTTTTGGCCAAACCTTTGGCAGGCAGGGATAAGGATCAGGCTTTATGGTGATTTAAAAATATGTGTGTGTGTGTTTTTATTTTGCAAGTCATCCTGAACCTTAGGGAAAAGGGAGGGTATCACATCTGAATTAAGTAAATAAATAATACTGTAGTGATAATGAAACACTCATATCCTGTCAAATGTCTCTTTAAAGATACATAACATAGGGTGTGAGCTAACTGAGCCCCAAGGTCAGAATACTAAGAGTAGCAAAGAACCAGCTGTCCCCAAATCCAGAGAACTAATTCTTTGTTCAACTTTAATACAAACCTTTGCGCCAGCTGTTCAGGAGGCTTTAAGAGGAAGGCTTTAACAAAGTACTTTATACATTATATAAATCTGGGTTTATTATATTATAAACATTATATTATTTAATATAATATATAATATTATTATATATTATAAACAAACAGGGGTTTCTGCTTTCAAACAACTCGATCCTGGTACTTTGAGTTGCTCAAAGTCTTAATACACCCACAACAAACATTGTCATGGCAAAAAAAAAAACCTGGCACGACAACGTTTGTTGTGGGTGTATTAAGACTTTGATCAACTCAAAGTACCAGGATCGAGTTGTTTGAAAGCAGAAACCCCTGTTTGTTTTTTATTCTTCAACACACTTTCCTGACATCTGCGCCACAAGTTACACAACTAAAGAGGCAGAAAGAGGGGCATTAGACAACACAACTGTTTCCAACAAATGGGTTTAAGTACCTTCAGAGACTCCTCAAGAGTACCTTGATGCTTTGCACTGCACCTTAAGTGATTTGTTTGGCCTTCTGCTAAGTAGCAAGGTGTGAGCAGCAACCCTGAGACAGCTTTAATCCAAGTCTTAGTTTTTAATGTGACTGGTCTATCAATGATTGATAATCCCTAGATTATTTGTTTCAAGCTGTCCCACTGTGGCCAGACTCTGTATGGTTCTGTAGTCCTTTTTCAATGAGGCTGCAGTTTATAGGACATACAATAAATACACCTTGACCTTTACATTTCTGTTCAATGTTCTACTGCCAAGGTCGTCCATCTTGCCACTGCTTTGACCATGTTTAAACCTTCCTTCCTTCCCTCCCTGCACTGGCTCCCTCTCTCATCACATCCAGCACAAACTCCACATCTTCATCTTCAAGTTGCAATCATCCTTGCTTGCCACAGTCTCCAACTACCTAATCGGTTTTGACCCCTCTCTTATGTTGCCCTCTATGCTTGGAACTTTCTCCACAAACACGCATGTTCTGCTTCCTCTCTCCGGATCTTCAAATCCTTCCCCAAAACCTCTCCCTCCCGCCCCCAAAATCAGGCTTTCCTTAGCACCTCACCCCCAGGGGCTGCTCCCTGATGTGTCTTCTACTCTCCTTTCTTTTGGGGTTGCCTTCTTCCTTGTAACTAAACTAAGTATGCGTTCCTGTGACTTTTTCTGTCTATATTCCAGCCTTCTTCATCTCCCCAACCTTAACCATCATAGACTGTAAGCCCCTTGGGGCATGATCTTGTCTCAAAGTTAATAACATGCAACTCTCTCTTCCCACTCGCATGCTATCTCGACTTGTATTGCTGACTGTCTTGCTAACATCTCTGCCTGGATGTCTTGTCGCCAACTCAAGTTTAACATGGTGAAGACTGAACTCATCTTTTCCCCTAAACGCTCCCCTCCTACTTCTTTCTCAATTTCCATTAAGAGAGTCACCATTCAGCCGGCCCCTCAGGCCTGTAGTCTGGGATTCATCTTCAACCTCTCCCTTTCCTTTAAGCCTCAGATCCAGGCTCTTGGTAAATCCTGTGGCTTTGCTCTGTACAATATTGCTAAAATCCAGCCTTGCCTTACTGTTGCCACTGCAAAAACCCTAGTCCATACTCTAGTCATCTCTTGCCTGGACTACTGCAGCTTCCTCCTTACTGGTATCCCCTTGCTCTGATCTGGCCCCCCTGTACTCCATTCAATGCTTCACAGCCAAAATAATCCACTTTGACCACATACAACCCCTCCTCTGGCTCCCTCTGTGGAACACATTCAGCACAAGCTCCTGATCTTTACCTTCAAGGCTCTTCATGGCCTTGCTCCCCCATCTCTCTCTACTCTTGTATCCGACCACACTCCTGCATGGGAGCTTCTCTCCTCCTCTGCCCCCACCCTTGCCTGCTCGCAAATCACTTGCTCCTCTAAATGTCTTCCTCCCTCCTCCTTTGCTGCCCCTCATGCCCCATCCCTCCTGAAAACCCATCTCTTCTGTCAGGCCTTCTTAGCTTGCATTGAGTGATACTTCATCCTTCCCCCACTTATTCCTTGTAACGAAGCAAAGCACGTGAGCCTGCAACTTCTCAACCTCATGAATGTACTTCTCTTTCCTGATGTTTCTCTCTCCCTCGTATCCCCCTCCCTTGTGTCTCAGACTGTAAGCCACTTAGGGGTAGGGACCCGTCTCTGACTTGCCAGGTACATTGCAGGCACTATATAAATAATAAATCGGAGAACACGTGCTAGAAGCTAATAATATTTAGGACAGCTTGTACACGCATGAAGTCGGCTTGAATAGGAAAGAGTTCATCAAGAAAAATCCAGGGCAGAGCTAGACTCTTCAAATAATTCATATTCAATACAAAAAGAATATCATGACCTACCATGTGCATATGCCATGCTCCATTTTATGAGCCTGCCTTTTAGAGAGCACCCAGAAGAAAGAAAGAAGCTTTTTCAGAAGATCAAATTCCCAGCTTTTTATGTTTCACTTCCAGAAAAAAGGAACAGCTGCAAAGGACTATTCACTAGTCCACTATTATCTCAGATTTCTGTTCCAACACCCACCAATTTTCTTCCCACTGTAAGCAAAAAAAATAAAATAAATGGCAACTTGTTCTTGGAACAGTTTTTTGCAGAATGTTGCCCCACTGTTCCACCCCCTTATTTTCGGAATAAGATTTCAATATCAGGGTAGACTGCCTCCTCTTCGATTAAGTGACGGAAGTGGGTCAGAGGCTGGACTCTTAGGACATTTTCAGACAAGACTCTCTCCACCCACCCACTTGTAGCTGGGCTGCAGTGCTGCCCTATAACATGCATAGTGGGGGGGTCGTCAGTGGAGAGTGTCTCGTCTGAAAATACTCTTAGAATGCTCTGACACAGAGGGAGCACATTTTCCCTGAGGCTTTTTTTAGTTCAATCACTGAATCAAACACAGCCTGACTTGCACCTCAGTATAACTCACTTTAGGGAAGATTAAAAGGTTACTAGAGTAGAAAGCTATATGAACTAGAATAGTAATACATTGACATGTATTTTATGAGGCATTAGCGGATTAATAATTGAGAAATTCAAGTAGGATTTTAAATCTGTTATTCCTGGACTACAGTGATTTGGAGTCATGTACTCTTGGATGTTAGGGCCACATTCTGTGTAGCAACTACAACCCAGGGACCAAAACAAAGTCCAGAAGCTCCCCGATACACTGTATAAATAACTTGAGAAAGAAGAGGGAGAACCTAAGCTCGGTTTTCACCCTTGCCAATAATGGAGCTGATTATATTTCCCTAGTTAAAGCAAATCAGCCCAAAGAAAATCTACAGTGCATAGCGGGAGAGGCAATACTGCATAGGATGCACTATAAACTAGTTGGGCAGATATCAAAGTCGTGCAGAAAGATAAACACACAGATTTCATTCATCTATTTTTTGGAAAACTTATTAAGTTACTAAACAAAGCGTACAAATATTTATTTCTATTCTAATCTATCAAGCTGGCCTATTTTAATACCTTATTTTAAACTAGGGATTATATTTTGGATAAAGTAGCAGATTTGTCTGTATTTGATGTTCTGTCTTTTGGAGGCTGTATTCCATTGTCAAAGAGGAAATAGTTTATTTTTTTAATCAGTCCTCAATCTTTCATCTTTTTTACTTAAAAGGTGTAGTGTACACTAATTCCTTAAGACTTTGGTTAGCGGCCATTTTTAGATGAGACATTAACACATGTGCAAACACCTGTGTAAGGCCCTTTTCAAACAGGCTGGGAGCAGCCACGGTACGGGGGGGGGCGGGGGAGATGGTAGCAGGGGTGTGCGGACCATCACATGGACGCTCACCAATCTCCATGCATGGAGGCAGCTCTGTTTTGTCCAATGCCTCTGTGCATGGGAGAAATGGTGGACTGCAGGAACACACGCAACCCCACCAGCCGTTACATGGACATGTCCCCCCCCTTAACCATTCGCACATGTGGGGAGGAGGGGGCATTTTGTGTGAAAAAGGGCCTAAAAGTGGCAATGGGTAGGTGTGCGCTCCCATGACCCATGCACCTCCACCTATCCCCAGCAACAAGGTTTTTCCTGGTTGCTCTGTGCGGGGGCATGAATGGGCAGTGCGTGGGTGCACATCCAGCGCACACCCATACCATGTTGTGTGAACCCCTCCCCTACTCATTGGAAGTCCGTGTGCGCTCCACCAAGCGCACATGGACCCACCTCCCAGCCGCATCCATTTAACAACGGCCAAAGTTATGGATCTGGGAAATAAAAGGCAGTAATTTACCCTACTTAACACTTTATAGCAGGGATTCTCAACCTGGTTCTCGGGAGCATCAGAGTGCTCCGGTAATGTAGGAGTGAGCTCCCCAAGCCCATTCATGCAAATTATGCAGTGCTCCTCAAGTAGTCACTTACGTCATTCCAGTGCTCTTGACTGGAAAAGATTGAGAACCCCTGCTTTACAGGCTACAAAAAACATAACATTTCGAAAGCCTAAAATCCATTTGTCACCATTTGCCAGCTTCACCCTGAACTTTTGTGATGCTACAGTTACTATATAACTAGTAACATTGTAGCATCTCAAATATCAGAACTAGTTATTTTACACTCAGCGTAAAAATGCAATACAACAGGTTTCTTAGTTTAGTAATCCAGGTTATTTCCAGCTGTTGCCATTGTTACTCAGACTAAGCATATATACCTGTGCCTTCTCAACCTTGCGAGTGTATCCCTGTCTGTTCTTCTCCTTTCCCTTGTCACTCCCAGACTGCAAGCCCCTCAGGGCAGGTGCCTACCTCCAATGTAATGATTGTTTATTGCAAGTTACATTGCTGATGCTACATAAATACCTAAAAAACATTTATAAATTTAAGAAAGAAAATATAGACCGAGCATACCGTTCAGCACTCTTCATTTACTTGCTTCCCACTTTCCGCATCTCTACTGTCGCACTCTGTCTTGATCAACTCATTGGAGAGGTGCCAGTACACACTCCAAAAAGGGGAAATGAGAGTTTGGTCTCTCTTGCTAGCCACAGGGCAAGTTAATTTGAATTTTGGACTCCGTTCAATCTGGAGAAAGAACTGAGCACCAATGTGATATTTAGTAATGCTACTTCAAATAAAATACCATTGCATTGTCTTTAAATTCATGTTAAAGAAATTCTCAAAAAGGAGAGAGCAGTTTTCCTTAGTGAAATTGTTGTATTTTTTATAAGACCTCTGATTTTAAAGAATCATCTAGGAGACATTCCTACTTCTGACCACTATATAGTTGGCAGAAGTAACCAAGGATTAAAGGAGCTGAAAGCAAGCAAGTCTACATTTTTGCACCAGCACCCTATAGACCAGGGGTGGGGGAACCTTTTCTGTCCTGGGGGCCACACTGATTATTAATACAAGCTCCAAGGGCCACATAGAGGTAGGAGTGGGGTTGCTTAACAGGTGTATTCAAGAAAAGGAGGACTCAGATCATGAACCTGGGCCATGAATCTGCCCCCTAGCCTTGTGTGCAGGCCCTCCTCTGCTCCATTACCCCGAGCTCAGTTTTTCAGTGCTTGAGGGTAAACTGGATCCAGGAGCCAGATCCAGGCACTGGAAAGGGGCCACATAAAAACTTGCTGAGGGCCGCATTTGGCCCCGAGGTTCACCACCCCTGCTGTAGACGGTACTTAACACATTTCGCTGCTTTATTAGTGAACTACACGATATCTCACCAGTAACAGCACCCCGCTGTTACCGGTCTCAGGTCAGTCAGCCTTTTCTTGCTGGAAGGATTCTTAACTATTTACAGGGAAGCACAAGAACTCCTAAATATGTGATAGAATATTGGGCATTTTGATAATTTTTTGAAACTAAAAATCCAGTGAATATACCCTTTAAACTAGATCATCTAATGGCCCAATGAACTGCAGTGGTTGCAGATGGTTAACAACTAGTATTCGAGTCATAAAACTGAGAGATACCTCAGAGGTCATCTACTCCAGCCTCCTCTTCTAACACAGAATTTGCCGAACCCAAGCTACCTGCACAGAAAATTCTAACAGACAAGAAACAGAGGGTATTAAAAAGACTGCCATAAGCAGAGCCCAGCACCAGAGCACACCAATGTTTTNGAACAGTGGAGAAAATATAAAAGAGCAAGATCCAGGTGTCTCAAACAGATGAGCCATACCCACGCTGAAGAGAAAGGCAAAACGAACCTTGAGTCAACTGCCAATATGCGCAATACCTTCCCAACCCCAAATATGGCAATCTACTAGACCCTGAGCATACGTGCAGGTCCCACCAGTTGTAAACATGAGTTACGAGGTATATTTCCCTAGCTTACACATAGCAAAATGTGACTGTATGGATGCAAATCTACCAACGAGGACTCAACATATGGACAATGCCCCTTCACTCTCCTAAATCAATCCCAGCCAACAGACTCCAAGCATGCAAGAAAAGAGGGCAACTGGTCGGGTTGTTGAGGTCAAATGTTTCTGTTAAAAGTGGCCCAAAATGCTGACCTGGCCCAGTCCTCTCAAGAAGTAACTTTAGCCCAGGGGTGGCTTTTCAGTTAGACACTGGAATACCATCCCTTTCCTGCAGAATCCCTACCCTCATGGCCTTATGCAGGGAATCCCTTGGATTGCAATTCAGGACCCTGGAGTCCCTAGAGTTGAGCTCCAGGCCTGGAGACAGATGTTCATGCCTCCAAACTGAAGGCTCTTGGGTATTTCAGGTCAGTAAGCCTCACCACCCGAGAGCCTCCACTAGCTCCTCAGCCTGGATGTGAATATGCATGCTGCCTCCAGGCTCAAGGGTCCTATGTGCGTGTGTGTCAGTCACACACATGCCTGCATAAGGGATGGGAGTTTGGGGAGCTATGTAGGACACCCCTCCCACTCAGCTGGTGCGTGGTGGAGCTGTATGGAACTAGAGGACAAGCCAAGAGTGTGCCTTCGCCTAACTCGCACCCTGTGAAGATGAGGGAACCCCAACTGTCATGTTGGGCACCTTTGCATCCTTCACATTCCATTTTTGGCAGGGGTTTATGAAATAAGGGTTGTTACATTCTGACAATGTTCAACTACAGAATTAAGTTGTTTCAGAAGAGAAAATTGAATGATTTATTGACTTCTACAAATATGTAGGGTCAGAAATAGGAAACTGTAGGGTGTTGTATCGGTTGTCCAAACCAAAAAGCATCTAGAAATTAAATGCAGTGCTTCAAGTAAAGAGGCCTTACAACAATATACCCTCATGTACATAGGATCTGTAGTACAGTACCAACCCATTGCATGCTAACTTGCCTGAGACAGCAGGATCTTAGATTAAATGTATGATTGTGTTAAAGTGTTTAGTGCATTTTTCTAAGATATCAGAAGCTGCAAGATTCTTCAGTGATTTGGAAGAAACTGGGGACACACACAAGCAACATGAAAGGTGAATACCAGCGTATGTCGTTGTCACTAACATGGCTCTGCAACTTCTAATGACAAGTACAATTGCCCTCATTCCTGCACTTTTAGAAATGTTAACAGTGACAACAATAATGAACATGTGAAATATAGCTACCCGTGACAGTATAGAACTGTTTCCAGCTGCATTCTGCAGCACTGTACTAAACAAGCCTCAACAAAGCAAAGGATAGGAACAGTTGAAAAACGTATGTGTCTAGCGTACAAGGTCATACCTAGAAAGGATTACAGAACAGACGTCTGTGCTAAAGGGCAATCACCTGGGAAAGTCTTAGGGGAAAGAAGAAGTTTCATATTGGAATTTTATGGCAATTTAATTTCACTAGTAGTTTTTATTGTCCAGCATTTTATTTTCATGTTGCTGAAGTTATGGGTTTTTAATCAGCATAAGCAGCACTATATACCACCCCACTTTTTTGCTGGATCATGCTGTGAAGGCCAGACCCTGTTGTTTTGGCATCAATATAGTTTTCCTTGAAGTAACTGACTGCACAATCCAGGAATTATGGCTGTAATGCAGGGTAAAGTAGAAGGATTAGGTGGTTGAGAAGGAAATTCTGTGTTTGAACAGCAATATTGGACAGTTTGTGCAAAAGAAAGGGAAAAACACCACCTCCTGAAAATGCAGAGTACAAAGTAACCACATACTAAATACATCCCATATATATTATATATATTCACAATAGTAACTGGAGATGTGTGCACGTTCATGTTACTCAACCACATAAGCTTTATGCTCTTTAGCCAGATACTTTGCAAAAGATCTGTCTGTAGACAGCCTTCAAATAAATCTCCTTTAACAAAGCTTGTATTACTAGAACCTGATCCTTACAGCTTAAAGAGAGACAGCCCTCTCCAACTTGTGGATACAAAAATTAACAGGGTTAAATGGGAGAAGTACAAATCTTGTCTTCTTTACGTGCCCGTTACTATGGGGCAACATCGCTCTCAGGAACTAGCTGTCACTTGTGAGAGATGCTTAGATACAACAATATGATTAAAGCAATTTGACATCTAACAGCCCCCTCTATAGTCCTGAGGGAGTTATACAGGGCCAGATTCATTAACTATTACTCATTACATTTCCCCCTGTGAAGTCAATGGGACTGTTCCAGACATGAGTATTACTCACTGCAACAGTGACAAAAATTAGACCTTTAAGCTTCCTGCCTCAATTCAACCCCACATCTGCAAAATGACAATATTTGGCTGCTTATCCACCTGAGAAATGTTAGGCAAGTTAACATTTGTAAGGAACTTTATTTATAGCTCTTATAACATCTTATTCATTTACAAAGTATGTATATTCATCAATCCATTTTTCAATAAAATGCCCAATTTAGATGTTAACAGACATATTCAAGGTTTAAGAAAAGAAATACTGGACATTTGCTAGTGAAAAAGGACAGTCCTATTTGGAGAGAAGACATTGGGACTTCTAATGGAGTAGATAACCTGTGCACTTTTCTTAGATGGTCTCCAACCAAGAAACAAGATGTGAAGCTTTGTTCTCTCTTCTTCCTGCTCCAGGTTGAAAAACAGAATTGTCTGGTACCTTAACCATCTGCCATCCTTTATTTTCTACTGCTGCAAGGGTAAATGATGTGGAAAGAGTTCTCTACTTCTCCAACTCTCTTCCTCCTCCCCCGGGTCTCTCTCCTGTGAATAACTCAAGTATCTGCTTCTGTTCAGTAACTACACAAAGTTTTCCCAAATGAAGATGGTATAAAGCAGTTCTTGGGTACCCGCAGGGATCTGATCAGCAGCAATTAAACAGATTAGTGTTAATTTCAAAATGCTACTACTTGGTAACGCAAAAAGAGAAACACCAGCCCAGGAAAAGGAGCTTCCAGCCATCTCTGCAGGCTCAAAGAGAGGTTGTCATTTTTCAGTTTAGGATGTGAACTTCCTTTTTTTTAAAAAAAGGAAGTATTAAGATTTAGAATTTTGCAGAAATTGATTGTTTAGGCTCCCTATGCTCAACAAGCAAAGTCCCCTATTCTTCACTTGAATGCGGATTTCTCAAGGCCCGATTACGGAGAAAAGTTAAGAAAAACGTTTTGGTTTAGAAAATGAGGCCACGTTAGAAAGAAAAAAAAGGAACTCTGTCCAGTTTAACGAAGGTCAGAACACAAGTTCTGCCAAACACAGTACGACAATTTCGGCCCGTTCACCCTCTTAGCACAAAGTCAGACGAAGAAGCAAAATAATATTGCAATGTTATAGCACACTAGAAATATACAAATAAAGATGGAGGAAGAAAGAGTCACTTTTCAAACTCTTTCCAATGTGTATAAAATTACTGTAATTTTCACCTTTATAACAATAATTTTTATTTTTATATAGCGCCCCTGTCATGGCACTCGGAGCACTTCAAAGAACAATTCAAGACAATGTTTTAATCCTCACAACAACCCTGTGTGGTAGGTTAAGCTGCAAAAATATTGCGACTGGCCCAAGGACACCCAGTGAGTTTCTGGCTAAGGCAGGACTTGAACTGGGGCCTCCCACTACAAGTAATGAGCACTTAGACACTGATTTATAGCATCTTTTATTAAAGTATCTCAGACTAAACAGCAAAGATATGCCCTAAATTTAGTATTTGCACTTTTTATGAATGGAAAACTGAAACAGGTGGGTTAAGTTAATTGCCTAAGCCAAAGAGGAAATCAATGGCAAAGATGAAGTTAGAACCCAAGAAGTTCTGTTCTCTTCTTTTATGTTCCGATACCCTCCAATCTGTTACCTAAGGTCTGTGTACTCCTATCCTCACCACATGGACCAACCAGCCATCATTCTTGATGTAACCAAGCCAAGCGCGTGCACCTGGGACCTCGCAATCTCATGAACATTACACTCCTTGTCTCCCCCTCTGGTTCCCTTTCCTTCATCTCCTCCCCCCCCCCCCCCCCCCCCCGCTAATCGCTCAGAGATTGTAAGCCCTAGGGCAGGAACCGTGTCTATTCAATTACTTTGTAAAGTGCCAGGTACATTGTTGGCGCTATATAAATGCTTGCTAATAAATATTAATAATAATGTTCTAGTTTAAAAGGTCAGACTTCTTCATATTAAAGAAGTGGCTATGAATGTTTATTTTTTACTAGAAAATAGGCATTCTGAATAGAAATTTTTAAACTAATAATATCTAACAATATGAAGACATACCAACATTTCAAGGGCGGGCGGGGGGGGGGGGGAGGGAGGTGTTACAACATAAAAAGGTAAAATATAGGTAGACCAATGGAAGATTGGCCCCAAAATGAGCAGCTTTAATTAGTAGCTGTCAATTTTGCTTTCACCAACTTCTACACAATAGAGCTCAGATGCATGGGTCACACCAGGGATTCAAATGCTGTCTCCGCTGTGCATATTTTTTTCCTGGTACTTTTCACAAAGCAGCTGACAACAAAATCTGGCACAACATATAATCAAGATACTTGCAAGCTGAGATCTTCTGACATATTCCCACTTGACTACACCTGTGACATTCCTCGCTTCTTAGGGTATTTTTAGACGAGACAGAGCTCAATTCGCCCCGCCACGGAAACACCCTACTGATTCCCCGCCAGGTCCAACACGTAACGGCCAACAAATGTGTTGGCCGCTCCCAACGGGGCTGTTGGGGGGGAATGGAGTTTCCCCGCCAGATGTTCACCCCCATGAATCACGGTGGGAGGAGAAGAATCACATTCAACATGCAAACGGAGATGGTCCAGTCAGGACCTCTGTTTGCGTGTTGAATGTGATTCCCCGGGGGTGAACATCTGGGGGGGGGACGGGACACTTTTGTTCCCCCCCCCAACAGACATTACGGGATCACGATCACCATGTGGGGATTCACCGTGGTTGAGCGTGATCTCATAACATCTGAAAATACCCTTAGACGCAAAACAAGTTTGTTTCCTTTCAAATCTCTCACTCAAGCTTACTTTCTGCTTCTGCTGACTTTGGCTCTCCCCCCTTCAACCTGTAAAGAATTAGTCTCTCTTCATGAAAGAAATTTAAAAATCAGTCAGTCAATCTCCAAAAGCGGTAGCTCCATTAGCTGTTATTCCTCCTTGTGGCTCTCTTCTATGCATTCTGGTCTAATTCAGTGTGTTTGTTGTAGGAATTTAGGCTGTGGACAACCATGGACAGGAAGAATGTTTTAACATTCATATCGAATAAGTACCTACTGAGTAATGCAAAATATATATGAATCATGTGCTAGCAGGGCATGCAAGCCTATTTGCCAGAAACCTTCTACTTTAGTTAACTGTGATTGATAGCGTAGTAGGTATAAGTACAGGGCCAGCCCAGGACAAAGATAAAATACAGGTATGCTGGTGGCTCGGCACCTTCTCCCCATAGCCCCACACACTTGGGGGCACCATTCATGGGTCCCTAGAGGTAGTCATGTTTGGTGCCCTGCTGGGAAGGAGCGAGGAGCCCAAACCCTGCCCTGGTGAAAACTGGGGCTACTGAAGGCCCCCTGAAAGTAAAGAAAATAGTGGAACCTAGGGTGGTCACCCTGGATCACACCAGGGATTCAAATACAGCCTCCACTGTGATAAGGCTGGCACTAAGTAGGTCATTAATTGAGAAACCCCTGCCCCACCACATTGCTGCAGCCGGCTGAAGAAGAAGGAGCTCAAGAAACTTCCAGCCTTACTGTGCTGTGGGTGGAAAGGGAGGGCCATAAGACTCTACCACACTGCCAGAGAAGAGCACTGGCCTGGTGCTGCCAGTGGTGGGAGAGAAACAGACAAGGAAGGACTCTCTCTGGAGAGCTATTATGCATGCTCCAGGCTCATCAGTAGAGTTTTTGGGCCTACAGCATGCCGAGTAGCTCCTGGGGAGTGAGAAAACTCCACCTACAACCAAGACTTGCAATATCAAGAGAAGGTAGCATAGGAGGCATGGAAGCTGTCTCAGAGCCAGAAGCCCACCCACTAATCTACAGCAAAAACCTCAAGCTGTGGTTACTAGACTCTGGACCCCACCAGCTTGACTGGGATTAAGAGAACCCCAGGCTGTTCACTTCCTAGCAGCAAGCAGGTTTTTGCAGCACCACCCATAGCGTTGCCACTCTGTTGAAGGCTTATCTTCATACAAATCAAGATGCTGAAGAGTTTAACTGTTCTTCCAAAAGAGTGTGACATTGCTGAAACGTACCGTTATCGACTAACTAGTCAGTTCTCCAACAACATCCGTTTCCTAGTAAATTGTAAGGTCAATCAATTCAAGAATTTTAAAGTCAACCTGCAGAAAAAGTTCTGAGGAGGAAACCAGGTTGCCGTGACAAGTTAATATAACAGCGCTTGTAAAACAAGAGGGACAAACATTTTACAAGAGTTAGAAGTGTGTTTTTATTTATTCATTCTTACATGGTTTTTGCAGTTCAGGAAGGGACAATAAAAAATTGAAATGTATATAAATAAAACTTTACGCCAAAATCCTGTCAAATGTTAACAGAGTTTGAAGAGAATCATTTTTGGCAAAAACTCACGTTTAATCCTCACATTAAAGCTTTAGGTTTTCCCCTCTCCAAATTTAATTTTTTTCCCACTGGTTATTTTTAAAGCCATCCCAAAACAATTTGGGATTTAAACCATTTCAGAATATTACAAGTAAATAAGGACCCCAAAAAACCCAAAGCCAAAACAAAACAAAGGAGTAGAACAAACTGAATAGACTTAAAACCTAGTGAATTTTATAAAGTAAGTTTGGGGCAAGTTTAGTACTTGTTGACAATCTCCTTGCTAGATACTATAGTTTTATAACTATATTTTCCTATTTTTAAAACTGGGTGTTGCCTGTTTATGAGCCACCCTGAGCCTGTGGGAAGGGCAGCATATAACGTTAAAAATAAATAAAACAGATTTGTGGAAAAATTGATTCTACGCTGAAGAATAATAATACCACATTAGAGACTTAAGTATTTATATAGCACCAGCAGTGCACCTGGCATTTTACAATTGCTAAATATAGAGAGGGTTCCTGCCACAAGGGGCTTACAGTCTAGGAGATGAACAAGGAGACACCTGGGGTGTTTTTAAATAAGATGCTACTACTACACATGGCTACCCAGGAGCCACTCATCCAACAGCTCATCTGAAGGTGTAGCGGGGGGGAATGCGTGTTCCTGTGAGCCACGCAGCACCCGCTCATGGCCATTCATGGCAAACTGCCAAGAAATCCAGAGTGCAACATGTGGGGCAAGCCAAAAACAATTCATGGCAATGTGCACTCACCCATACCCTGCCTGTATGAACTGTGGCAGCCACCCACACCAGCAAAGACACCCCACTCATTGGCACTGTCACAGGAACTTGCAACAGGCGCTGGGGAGCCTGGTTCCGCAGCGTTCACACCGGGGACATGTCAATTTCAACTGCCAGCCCGGCACACTTCCCTCTTCCCCATGGTCTGCGGCAGGGGGAGTGCAAGGCAGTTGCTGCAGTGGTAGCCACGCCAGGAACAGCCTGTTAGAATCCCTCCTCCCCACACACTCTGTAGCTATGCTACTCAATGGCCATGCCCCCATCCCTTGCTCATTTAAAAACACCCAAGGATAAGTTCGTGAAGATGAGAGGTTGCATAAGAACATAAGTAGTGCCATACTGAGTCAGACCAATGGACCATCAAGCCCAGCATCCTGTCCTCCAACAGCAGCCAATCTCAATCACATGGGAGGAGCACCAACAGTCACACTGGGCAATCCATTGCCTGTTGTTCACTCCCAGCAGAAAGAAGTTCATCCCATAAGCTACTTGGTTAATACCCATTAATGGACCTACTCTCTAAGAAATTATCCAGTCCTTTTTTAAACCCAGCTATACTACTGGCCCGACAACGTCCTCTGGCAACAAATTCCATAAGTTAATTGGGCATGGAGTGTCCCCTAGTTCTAGTACTAGCTGAGAGGGTAAATTAGCCGTTGCCTATCTACACGTTCCACACCACTCAAGATTTTATAAGCCTCTATCATGTTCCCCTCTCAGTCTTCTCTTCTCTAAGCTGAAGAGACCCAGCTTGTCAAGCTTCTCTTTGTACGGAAGCTGTTCTGTACCCTTTATCATTCTCGTTGCCCTTCTCTGTACCTTTTCTAGTTCAGCTATGTCTTTTTTGAGATGGGGTGACCAGAACTGCACACAATTGTGTGGTCACACCATTGATTTGTTATGACAGCCTCAGTTTTATTCTCTATCCCTTTGCAAATAACTCCTAACCTTCAGTTTGCTTTTTTGACTGCTGCTGCACAGTGGGCTGAGGACTTCAGTATATTGTCCACAATCACTCCCAGATCCTTTTCCTGAGTGGTAAATCCTAGCTTAGTACCCAGCATTGTGTACCCATAGTTTGGGTAGCGTTGCAGGTGCACTTGCTTAGCTTAGTTACACAGGAGCAGGGGATGTTGGGTAAATCAGGAAGGGTACTGGGTTCAGTATGCACAGAGATTGTGTCCATATGATCAGATTGAGGTTGAGTCTCCATCTCATATTCTTTTCAGTTGTCATCTTTATGACACATTGAGGCAGCAATTTTTAAGTGCTTTTCTATCGGCATTACCCGGTAGATCACAGGAAGCACTTTTGATTATGGCTTTGGCCGATATTGAGGAGGGCATTACCACTCAAGTTAGTGGGTTTCTTATGCAGGCATTTGTTTTGCGTCAACAATTCCTTGAATTTAAGTTGCCGTTGGATGTATAAATTTTCATTAACTGTAATTAGGGTCCAAGTATTTTGTATAAGGTGTATGTGTATGTTCATGTATTTTTGTGTTGTAGTGTTTTGGCTATGACCTTTGGTCACGCTCAATAAAGTTTGATTTGATTTTTTTTGGAAGGGTACTAAAGGAATACGGAGCCAAGGAAAGCCTGACATAAGAAGTAGGTTTTCAGGAGAAATTTTGGGTGGGGTGGGAAGGGAACAAAACAAATTTGAGGGGGGAATTTCAGGCATGGGGGCAGCAAAGGAAAAGTTATAACTGCTTGAATTATACTGCTGCATGTGTGAGAAGCTACCATATGTCTTCCAGACAACAGTTGGTTGAAGAAGACTGTCATGTCTTTATGGTGGCTCAAATTATCACAGAGCAGAAGGGGGACAGTGCACGTATCTACATGACAGCAGCTACACGGTTAACAGCAGAGGTATGCTGGCCGTAAGCATAATTTCTCAAAAACCAATCTATGGCAAGTGTACACCAGGTATCATATTTGTGCAAATGGACAACAGCCTATGTTAATGCTAAAAACAAGTGGCTAGCATTGCATCTGGCAACACCCCCGTGTCTCTACATAATGGCTTACCAGTGGGGGTGTCTATGGTTACCACTGCTCCAGTTGCCCAACACAGGGGCAAGTGTTATGCTTGATAACTTCAAATACAGGATTTGCCTGAAGTGAACAAGGGGTTGCAGGGGTTTGCTGCCCAGAACATAGCTAGGAACTGCTGAGGAGATCCACAGAGCAGCTGAAAACACAATACTCAATCAACGTCTGGTCAATGGTCAGCCAGGCTACCAGGGAGACTGAAGAGCTGCAAATTGTCTGAGCAGAGCAGCCAAAATTAAAGAGGGCAGAGGAGTAGATCGCTATTTATGTTGCCATTCAATGGGCTCCCCCTGGTGGGCACAGTGATAGGGCAGGAGCGGAACTGCTCCACTACAGGACATCATCACCAGGTTGATTTCCTCTATAGTTAACATAATACATAGACAGCCCCAGTACCTCATTTTCTAAACTAGGGAGAGTGAAAGTTCAATGAATCTCAAGATAAGCATTCTCTAATCAAACAGTTATAGTTACCACATGTACCTATAAACAGTAATAATAATGTGATTCCAGCTGACCGCATTCTTGTCACATTGTCAGCAATACAGAGAAGGGTTTTCATTTGATGTTATAATGAAACTTTTTTAAAGAAAAAATAGTTAAACATTCATAGATTTCAGCTGCATGTTGAACATTAAAAACCTAGGTCACAAAGTCATATCAAATATGCATTTGAATGTTTATCTTTTTTTAAAAAAGGAATTTTAAAAGTTACCTGTTTTTCCTCCTCTGGCATATTTTCTTCCAATTTCAGTAAGTATTCTTCATCTGGTTCTGTTTGCTGCTCTGAAAAATCTGTATCATTCTGCAGATCCTTCTCTTCCATTTCTGGCTCAAAAGAGTCATTGCAGTCATGAAAACTGTCGTATTCTTCTTTGGCTTCTTTGTTAGGGGACTGAACAGGGCCTCCCTCCAGGCTGTTTGGAACACATGCATTTTCGGCATTATTGTGGGAAGGACTAGGGCTCGCTTCAGACAGCTTTAAATCACCGAGCAATTTCTCGGGTGGACTGGAATCTTCGGCCTCCATCACGGATCTGTCAACGGGTTAGACTTTTCAAAACAAGGAAAGAATAAAACACTTAGTACTTACTGCATATTGCGTTTGGAATCACAAGATTTCAAAGCATTTTTCCAAGTGTAATAGTTTGCTTTCAGACTCCCCAATCTCATTTGTGAGCTGCTAACTAAACTTTGGGCACAATCCTGCACTCGTTGACTTAAAATGCTCAGCGTCATTAATGGTGGAAGACCGCACCTTCAATGTCTGTAAAATGAGGTAAGTGAGCTGATCACACCAGGACACAAGAACTTATTTGCAAAACAGACATTTTTTGACAGTGTGTCCTATCACACAAGCTAAGAGCAGTCATAGAATTAAGCTTAAGTCATCAAATTAGCACCAGGGAATCCCATGGGACTATCGTGCCCTCCTCCCCCACCCCATTCATGGTCCCTTTGCAAAGCATCCCCTCAGCACAACCTGCCTGCTACCACACAGACACCAAGCATGACAACCCCTGCATGGGTGCCCTGCCCCACCCGCTCCAAGCACCAGAACAGCTACTCAGCACCTGACTGCCCACCCCGCCCAGAAACCCTCAAAGCAACAACCCATCGGTCTCACCCTGTCACTCCCTTCTGTCAATACCACCCTGCTCCTGCCCACACCTCCTACAGACACCCCTCACAGCCCTACCCTGCACACTCCCCCTACGAGACTCACCACCCCAACATGCCATAGCCTACCATCGCCTCCCTCAGGCCCAGCCTAGCGGCTCCCCAGACAACCCCCCCCCATCACAAAGACACCCCTTTAGCCCCACCTCGGCGTTGCCCAGCGTGACACCCCCCCACCCCCAATGGGGTGCGTGCTCCCTGCTAGGTCTCAGCCCAAGCTCTCGCCCCTGGTCTCCCGCCCCTCCGTTCCAGCAAGGCAAAAAACGCACCAGCCTCCCTCTAACGCCGGTTTGTCTTGCCTCCCCTTTCACCTCCCTCACCCAGTCACTTCCTGCCTCTTGCCCCAATGAGCGTTGACGCAGCTGCGTCTGTTGGGAGTTGTAGTCCGCCGGTACAGGGGCGTGGGGCTGCTGGGAACTGTAGTCTCGTCACTACCTGCAGCGCCACAGACCTAATCCCCGGAGTGATCCGCAGACGGAAGTGAGGCGAGTCAGGGCGAGCGAGATTTCCCCAGCCAGCACCCCACCAAGGGGGCGGGATCTGTAGCGTTTATTCCGGTCAAAGAGGCTCTCGCTGCTGATGGACGGCGTCAGAGCACAGAAGGCCTCTTGATGGGCGCCATCTTGGATTAGTGCTGGGGGCGGCCATCTTGTTGTACGGTGTCGCGGGCAGGGATAGTAGTAGTGCTGCTGCTGCTGCTGCAGCTGCAGCTGCATTGGCGTGTCTGTCAAGCACCCGGATTCATTCAGCCCTTTTATTTTCTCTGTCGTCTTTTTTAAAATCCTGTCTCTAGATTTTAAATCCTCTAAATAACACCCTACCCTTTATTTAGTTGCTAACACCAATGTCCCAGTGACGGGAGAATAAAGAGATGAAAGAAATATTAGATGCATTTATACAATGACAGATAAGCGAGGGGGCAGAGCAGTTGTCACAGTGTTGTCTGCAGATCTGGAGAGTTCAGAGAGGCAGAGGCGTCCAAGACCAGGCTAGACTAATAGGCACAGGGGCGTAGCTAGGTTGGAGTGGGCCCAGGGACAAGAAATGGACTTGGGCCCCTCTATCCCACCCCACCCGCCCCAACATCCTCTCCCCTGCCTTCCTCCTTCCCCTCCCCAGCATCCTTATTGCAGGAAACTGTCTCCAATTATATTGGCAGGGATGCAGTTTTCAGAAAACTGAAGAACCCCCATAGCACAGACAACTCCAGACAAGAGCCAGCCCCACAACACAACACAAACACCTCCTAGCTCTGCAGAGCCCATGGAACAGCCCCACACAGCGCCACTGGATGCCCCACATCACAGACACCCGCAACAGCATCATAAAAAACACCAGGACATCTCCTAGCTAGCTCCGCAGAGCCCCATGCAACAGTTGCCCTTTAATTCCAGAGAATGCTTCCATAAAACTGCTCCAGAGACACAAAGAGAATTACAGACACACCTTCCTTCTCTTTAAACATAATTTTGGTACCATCAAATAGTAAATACAAAACAGCGTTGCAGTAAATCTGTTGACATCTTAATAATCTGATACTGCTATAAAATAAAATTCTACAAAACTTGGGCCATAGTTGACCTCTTTTAAATTAAAAACTGCTTTAAAAAACAGTGTTTGTTCCCCCCCTAAAGTCTGTCATTTCCCCATGGCATTAAAGTCACAAGACTAACAGTTAAATCTCAGAATTTCAAAACCTCAATTACATCACATTTCCAACATTTTCAAAACACCTAAAAGTCACAAATCACAGGGGCACAGAGTTTGGGGGCAAAGGAGGAGGCACCAGGGAGGGGA
>QEPC01010348.1:208652-219627 GCA_003113815.1 Sphenodon punctatus | reverse complement strand
GGGGGGGGGCGGGTGTGTCATTTCCACAGTCAAGTGCATGTGAAGCGTCCTCCCCTTACACCAGCTTCATTTGCGGTAAGGATAGAAGGGGGGGCCAGGCCAACATCTTGAAGACTGAATGAAGCATGTGATGTTGGAAGTTTTTCTTTGGCAGTTTTTACATGGATGCCCGCTCCCCCACAGGCTCAATGTTCGGGCGGGTGTTCTGCTGGTGGGGGTGTCCGTGCAAACGGTGGGTGGGTGAATGGGTGTTCGCCTGGTGTTCGTGTAAACACCGCAGGCCATGGGTGGGGGTGCATGCGTGCTCCCACACAATACCCACCCATCACCCACCTACCTCCACAAAACTGGAGGAGGCCCCGTGGGTGGAGGTGGGTGTCTATCTGTGGAAAGGGACACCCACCCACTTACACCCACCGCGGCAGAACACTCATCCCCCACCCACCCGCGTCCATGTAAAAACGGCCTTTGTTGGAATGCTGTGGTAGCTTGAGTTTCCTAATCCAGCCCACCAAGCCACCCTAGCGTTCGAGTTTACTCTCTTAGGCCTTACCTACAGGAGCTTGTCAACCATTTTTAGACTGGTTTCCTGTGGAAAGGTGGCTTATGCAATCACTCCATCTCTGTTTGTGCGTGCCCCTTAATAACTTTTGTTCCCAGCAGCCAATATCAACCACATTTGATAGAGGGCCAGATGGTCCAAAGGTCTATAATAACCCACAATTTCATAATAACAGGTGCACC
Source organism: Sphenodon punctatus (assembly GCA_003113815.1). NCBI lineage: Eukaryota > Metazoa > Chordata > Lepidosauria > Sphenodontia > Sphenodontidae > Sphenodon > Sphenodon punctatus. Next base: position 218,883 of record QEPC01010348.1, on the reverse strand, counting down.
TCAAATTGAAATATGACCCCTTTAAAAGTCCCAAATTCCTACTAACTTACATTGAACATTCTCCCATCCCATCCTTAATAATTTTGGATCCTGTGGCCTGATTTCAACCATGTTTGGCAGTGGCCCTCCCTCCAGGAGGATACCCAAAGGGGGAAGGACTGTGTCACTGAGGGTGGGACAAAGGGTTTGTCACACCTCTTTCTGACCCATCACTACAACTTATGGAGCACTGTGACATCACAACAGGGAGCTGGCCCAGATTGGAAAAGGGAAGGAACAAAAGGGAACACACACACCCCTTTTCCCTTTTTTCCTCCCAATATCACCCCTTACCTCCGTAGAGTGGGTGTGACTGCTATCAGCATCATGGCACTTCATTTGTACAGATTCAGGTCAGAAAAGTCTACCTCAGTGATAAACTTTACCTATCTATTTACGACTTTAAGCCAAAATAAATTACAAGCCTAATAAAGCAAATAAAATTAAGCAAACCTTTTAGATGCATAAATTTCACAATAATAAATAAAACCTCTTAAAATACAAAGCTTTTTTTGTGCATAGACATCACTTTTGTACAGGTCAAGGAGACGGCCGTCGCCAAAGTAACCAGAGACCAGCGAGCATTGGCAAGTCAAAATACCTAATTTGCAAGCAAAATTTCCTTTACTTGTTGGCATTACAAAATTTACTTCTTATCTTACCAGCTATATACAAATAGCTTCCTAGTGAAAATAGGACAGATAGGGAATCATGCTGCAATAGCCAAATTGTCTTTTCTTTAACAGACCAATAGAGAAACTTTGAAGTTAGAGTCCAGATACGGTTTTCTTGTTTCTGCATAAACAGACAATACCATAGTAAGTGGATTGTATTCTCCACAGCACCCTGATGGCATGGGCATATTCTCTCAGCATAAGGAGTTTTATGCCATCTGCCTCTAAGGACTGCTGTGTCCAATTAAACAAAATGTAATTTGGTGATTAACTCCCTATGGTTACAATTTTCAACTACTGAGGGGTAAGGAGCTAGCCTAAATTCAGTTTTGGCATATCTAAGGAGGGGGGAGGGAGACAGTTAGACCACCTCACCACACCCATATCATTTTGCCATGCTATATCCTGAAATAGAAGAGTAATCAAAGAATAATACCACTTATCTCCAAGACCTGCCATTAGAAGCTTCTGCTTTATTTCATCTAGCCAGTGAAAAGTAGATTACCTAGACAAAAAACCTTCGGTTTAAGAAGCTTGTTAAGGCGGCGTTACAAATTATACTCAAACGTTAACATGACAGTAAATTGTATGTTAAGGCAACTTTATTAAAATATCAGACTAATCTATACATTTTTCTTATTCATTAATAAAAAAAAAATGACTTCAACTGAAATTAAGTTGCATATGTGTGGTATGGTGACTGAACAATACTTATACGTGATGAGGAATGTATACAGTTTAATTTCAGTTAAATCATATTTTTTTATTAAATGAATAAGAAAAGAAAAATGTATGGATTGGTCTGATATTTAATAAAGTTGCCTTAACATACAATTTACTGTCATGTTAATGTTTGAGTATAATTTGTAATGCCGCCTTAACGAGCTTCTTAAACTGAAGGTTTTTTGTCTAGGTAATTTGCTCTTCTTTTGAAACTTAATAGTTTTATTAATGCATAAGTTGGCCCCAGACACAAGAACACTGCAGGTGCACACAGGCACTCACCCATCCTCCCACATCTCCCACATGGAGCAAACTGTTTTTTCACAGGTTTCTTTGTGCAGGGGTGATGGGTGGAGGTGTGTGCTACATAGGAGTGCACAAGTGACTGCTTTCATACGAGACGCACCCACCCGTGCCACTGCATGGGTGCATCTCATGTAAAAGAGGTCACACACTCATTCACACACATGCTCTCACCTCTCTCACACACACACACTCATTCTAACTGATCACACACAGACCAGTACACAGTACACACATGCTATCATTTCACACATTCATTCAAAGTGATCACGTACACACTCATCCATACACACTATATACACATGCTCTCACCTCACACAGTCAGTCAGATTGATCAGTCACGCACACTAGACCAGGGGCTTAGCTAGAGTGCAATGGGCCCCTGGCCAAGAAGTCAAGATAGGCCCCCTTCTTTGTGTCCCTCCAGTGGGCCTAGGGGTGTCACTCAGCTCAGTGGGCCCGGGAGCGCTGCTATCAAACACACAAGACACCCAAAATGCAGCCAGCCTATTAAGTGCATTATGCCATGAAAAGAGACACATATATAAACAGTTCAGTTGTGCCTCCTTAATCAATTCATGCTGCCCCCACCGCATACCCAGTTAATTTGTGCCCCCGCCCCCATATAATCAATTCACGCTGCCCCCCAACTCATAACCATTTAATTTGCACCCCCGGGGCAGTGTGAATTGATTATATGGGGGGTGCAAATGAACTGGTTATGGGGTGGGGGTTTAAAGACAGTATTCCTGTTAGCAATAACGTCAATAAGAAGAGTTAGTGAAATAGCAGCCATAATAATCTCAGAACCATATTTGCAGATTTTCCAAGATAGAATAGATATTGTTTTACATCCTAAGTAAGGCAGTTGTGAGAATGTGGCCCTTTTTACACAGGCCTCTCCCACCCACGAACTCGCAGATTTCTGCGTGATCATGAGTGCAGGAGCCCTGTGTGAATGATGCGGCACGCACGCCCACAGTGAGTGGGGGGTGCATGCGCATGCACATCTAACACACATTCCCACTCACCCCCCATCTTGTCCCCACACACGGAGCAATCAGGGAAAACGGCGGTTGCTCCGTATGTGCAGATGAGTGGGGGGTGAGTGGGGATGTGTGTGCAGCTGTGTGCACGCCCTGCCCATGCACTAGTGTGCCCACGAACCCACCACCTTGCAGAGCCATGTAAAAGCAGCCTGTGAGGAGCCATTCGAATAAGAACAGAAGGTTGTTGCCTTGTAAATAAGGTTCTTCACGATGGCCCCAAACATTCTCACAACACCCACGCTTCCAGCCCCGCATGGAATTTTCTTATATACCTCGAAAGGGTTGGAAGGAACTGTCATTCTGAGGGGGGGGGGGGAAAGAGTGCTTTTTATACTAGAGGAGCTCAAGACCATCACGTGGTCTATTATTTGAATATGGTGAGCATGCACAACGCAGTTGTGAGAATGTTAGGAGCCATCTCGAAGAACCTTCTTTACAAGGCAGCAACCTTCTGATCACTCACATAGGGAGGCGTTGTTTGCTTTATCTCCCAGTTCGATTGGTGTCCCATGTCCAGCACTACTAACAGGCAGAGGCAGGTGCGGGATGGGGACCACCCCCCCACCACCTTCAGCCTCCCCTTCATTTGTAATCACAGAACACGTGTTGCTGCAGGAAAGCTAGAATAGTTGCCAACCGGAGGTTTTTGCTCTACTGATTCCCATTGAACAGCATAGGTGCTATTAAATGGGAGTTTGCAACTGCCTTAACTATAGGGCCACAATCATGGCCCTATAATACCTGGTGATTTCCACTTTCTAATAAGCATTGCTTGGGAAGTCTGGAGGGGGGATAGGCTCTAGTTTTCAGCCAATAATAAATGGCTCGTAATTGTGCTAGTACAGCTACACTTGAAGAGCCTGTTTCAGCCCTAACTAATGAAGCAGGTGCACTCCTGTGCAACTTTAGCAATTTCTTTAAAAAAAATACTTTGACCTCATTCTATAAACACTAGTTGCTTTTCCATCTAGGCCCAGACTTTAGCATTGTATAATAAAGTGACTTCTAGCTTTACCCACTTTTAGCACTTCCACCAAAGGTTTTCTATTAAACTTATTGTAAAAAGAAATAATTCCATGTACCATCTGGGCTGATTTAGACGCAACTTCCTGTGCATGGGGTTCCCAACTTAGGGTTCTAGCAAAAGTAACTCCAAGGTAAGAAGATCTATTCACTACCTCCAGAGGATCCTTATTAATGTATCATTTATAAGGTTTTTTAGAACCAAATATCATAATTTTAGATTTAGGCATATTATTTATCAGTTTGTTCTGACTATAATAGCTATTGAAAGTCTCTAGCAACTGTTGTAATCCAATCTTAGAGTGAGATAATAATGCTGTATCATTCGAATAATGTAGACAAGGCATCTCTTGCTCCAGCAATCCGGGAAGAGGATACTGATCTTTAGTCAAATATGACCATATGTCATTCATGAAGAGATTAAGTAGTGTTGTTGTCACTAAGCAACCTTGTCTAACTTCATTATTTGTAGTAAGTGCTTCCGTTATTTCTGCAGTCACACCATCTCTCACCCTGGATGTGGTAACCGAATAATATGCAATAATTAACTAGGAATGCAGGGTCTATATTCAAACCGAACAATTTCTTCCAAAAGATGCCTATATCAGTTACCTCTTCATGGTAAAACATTGTATTTGACACCAATTCATTGTTGTATTTCTTTAATGCTGCAAAGCTCTTTGGTTGGGCCCATGATGGAATAAAAGCAGAGAAGCAACAATTTAAAGAAGATCCATTGTCTGCACTTCATTTAGATTATGCAAGTTTTGATTCTCTGATGAACTACCATTTTTAAAGCCTCTGGAAGAAAAAGAAAAATCACAGAACAGCAAAAATTCTGAAATGAAATCAGCTATCAAAATTAAAACTTGGAGGGTTCGTTTCTCTCTTGTGAAATTTTCTTGCACATGCTTAATGTAGCTTTTATTTGCATTTAATCAATCCATTTAAATCTGTTATCAAACCTCAGATAGAGAACTATGTTTTGGATGAGATTATCAAAGCTACATTAAGGAGCTGGGCATATGACATCAAAAGGGTATCATCTGTTCTGTGCCGTCAAGGAGGAGGTGAACTGAAAGATCACTTGATCCTTAAAAAAAAAAAAGAGAGAGAGAAAAACTATGGTTTAGCAGAATTATTAATCCAGAAGCATAAACAGAAGCATCTCATTGAGAAATGGTGCTGGTGATTCTTGGCATTCTATGTGAAGATGGCTACCCAACAAGTGTCAGTTAGATGCTTGCAGACAGTCTCCTTCTCAACACATGCAAATCCAGGGATAAATAAATTGGCCTCAGAAGGGCCATATTGTTGAAAGCAAATAAAACTCAAGGCAAGGCATGAGCCTGACAGCAAAATCTTTTGTGATTTATTCTACGCTTGAGATGATGCAATTCTTCTACTGGGACCTCACTTCTGACATTAAACTCCATTGAACCAGATGCCTAGTTGCTCTTTTGCTTCACAAATGCCACAGTCCTAATACAATACATAGAAATGCTTTTTTGGAGCTTGGAAATAATAAACTGTTAACTACTTGGAATTTATGTTAAGTGGAGGCCTCACAAAGACAGGCACTGAGGCCCAGCAGCAGGTATATACAATTTTGAGCACTTGTCAGTAATGTCCTTACTTGGGAATTGCTCTTCTGTGTCCCCCTAAGTCAGGGGTTGCGAACCTCCAGCTCAAGACTCAAATCCAGACGATGAGGTTTTTTTTTTCATTTGACCCATTTCCAGTTCCTGTATCTGGCCCATAGATCCAGTCTCTCTGCCCTCAAATGCTGAAAGAGTGAGCTCAGGGGAAGGGAACTGAGAGAAAGGCATGCAATTCAAGGATATGGAATGGATCCAGGGCAGAGATCCATGATCTGGATTATCCTCTACCTTCCCCCATCCTGAGCAAACCCATTGAGCACCTCCACCCCAACTCCACTTGGACCCACGGAGCTTGTACTAATTTTCAAAGTGGCCCGTAGTAGGGAAAAGGTTCCTTGCCCCTGCCCTAAATCATGGCTTCATACCACATTCTTTGTCAATCTTCTGTCGAGTGAGGATAGGTTTCTATCACCTGCGTGCAGCATAAAACACCATGTTGCACAACTGTGACCTATGGGGCTGAAGAGCAAGGAATTGCCTTGCTCAAGCCATAGAGATGATCTGAAGCTGCTGCTTAACTAGGCCCTTCAGCTCCTGTGGCCCCTGCTTTGTGCATGCGCAAATGGCAAGAGTATCTGCCAGTGGAGTAACAATAACGGTCCAAATAAAGGGGGGGTCCCAGGGTGTTTTTCACCATACACCTAGTAACATAATCCCACTGAGTCAGTGAGAGTATTTTATTATTTGAATTTCTCTGCTGCTTTATTCTTAGGGCTCAGGGTGGGTAACAACGTGGACAACTACACCTAATATAGATATAAAATGCAAACATATAAAACAGATATAATATAAGCCCCCCTCTAATCTGTTACTCATCCAAATCCTATTCCCATCCATTAAACACCTGACCAGATAGAAAGGTCTTGAGTTATACATTGGTTCCGAAAGTTACTTGGCCTCTGGCAAGCCTCCAGGGGTAGGGAGTTCCAGATCTGTGGAGCAACCACCAGAAATGACTCAGACTCTACAGGCCTTCGCCCATACAAACTTGATGCAGTGGTGAAACTAGCAATAGGTTGTTCTTGGCAAATCTTAAAGATTATGATGGCACATAGGAGAGGAGTCAGTCTTTCAGATAGATACGGCCCAAGCCACTTCGGGCTTAATAAGTCAATCCCAGCACCTTGAAATTGTGATAAGAAAACTGGAAGCCAGTGCAGACTCTGAAGCACAAATGTAATGTGCTTTGAGGGACTCAGTTCTGCTAGAAGGCAGATCACTACATTCGTCACCAGCTGCAACTTCCAAACAGTCATCAAGGGCAGGCCCATATAGCACACATTGTAGTAGTCTATCCTCAAAGGTATGAAGGCATGGCTTATATTATATCGGCGCGGGCGAGGCGAAGGGGCGTATTGGCTGCGGTCAGGTCGGTGGAGCGGGTGTCAACATTTTCTCCCCCTATGGACCGAGGTGTGGACTGGTCTGCGGAGGGGGGCACTTTACACTGGTCAGACTCAGGCCACGGGACATTGCTGCCTCCCCCCCACCCTTGCGGGGGCGGGGTTTGATGGGAGCCACTTCCACCCCATTCCCCATATCAACAGGGGAAGCCAGAGGCCGTGCCGGAGGCGCATGCTCGGGGGGCGGACCGAAGGGGCACGGTCAAAGGGGCCTGCCCTTTGGCCGTGCCCTTCGGTCGGACCGGGAGGTTGGAGCGGAAGGGTTTCTGGGATATTGTAAAAATGGATGCTTCTTGATGATTATGATGAGGAGGGCACACACCCCCTCGGTGAGAAAGGGGTGGAGGGTGATGGTCCCTTGATGGCAGCAGGGGAGGGAAGAGTGATGGAGGAGAGTCAATTACCTGGTGAGAGCAGGGGTTGGCATGAGTGGTATTGTCATTAAGTATTCAGTGTACTGGATGTGGAATATTATAGGGAAATTGTGGGGAGGGCAGAGATTGTTAGTTGTATTTATTTGATTGGATTTTTTGTATTATACTGGATTCCTCTATGTGGGATGAAGATCCAGGGATTGTATTGTATTGATTTATCGTGTGTAAGCTGCCTCGAGCCGCCTTTGGCTGGGAGAGTGTGGGGTATAAATTAAAAATGAAATGAAAATAATGGTGGTTAGGTCTGATTCCAAAAGAAAGACTCTCAGCCTTCTTACCAGATGGAGCTGGCCTGGTAAGGAGTACTCATGGCCACTGCCACAACCTGAAGTTCCAGGTACAGCAATTGATCCAGAATCACCCCAAATCTACAGATCTGAGTAACCAGGCTGAACCCAATAGTAGGTGTCCCTAGGTTCCTCCCCCCAACTCCATACATTTCAAGGCCTATCAACCACAATCACTTCAGTTTTATCTGGATTCAGTTTCAGTTGACTCACTCGCATCCAATCCCCAGATGGCAGCCAGGCATTGAGTAAGTAAGCACTTTCATCTAGATTGAATGAAGAGGATTGATGGAGCTGGGTGCCACTGCCATCAGCATAATGGTGCCACCTCACTCCAAAGCTACACATGATCTTGCCTGATATCAGACACATTGAACAAGAGGAGAGACAAGACAGAATCCTGTGAGACCCCACATGGACTTTGGATCTGGCTTGCTAGGTATGAAGGTTTCAGGATGTCACCAAAAGTGCTGAGTATCCAGAGCACTATTCTCGCTTGTCATGCGGATCATCCACTACTTTAGAGGGAAATTCTCCTCTTATCCAAGCCAGGAAGACCTATTTACCTAAGGGTACTGCCAAGAGCTTGGAGATCCCTCCAGTCTTCAAGAAAAGTTGAAGACCTAACACACCATCCAGTCCAAGAACAGGCCCACTACCCACTTGGCCAGCCACCCCACAGCCAAAGACCCCCTAGATTCTCACTGGGTGCCTAAGTATGGATACAAGTGCCTATGTTTAGGCACTTAATTGTAAAAATATTATCCTTAATCTCTGTCTCTGTCACTTCCTTACAATAGTCACCTACTTCCCGGAGGTGTTACGAATATCAATCTTTCAATGTTTGAACAGTACTCAGAAAATGTAAAGTGTGATGCCTGATCCTTTTCAAACACAAGGACCTTAATAGGCCATACATGTCCCCAAGAGTACAGGACATAATTTATTAGCTTTTCCCCTTGCTTCCAACATCACATATGTTTCTGCCACAGCAAGCCTATTAGATGGTTTTTGTTTAACCGCATTGAGTGGGAGTGTAGGAAAGACCAAGGCTTGTTTATATACAAAACTGAAGTTTGCTTAATTTCCGTGGCACTAAAGGATTATTCAGGAAGGTGATGTTTGTTTTACAGAACACCTGCTGCAGGAATCAGGAACACATAATTCCCAAACAAATGACATTGTTTGGATTTTAAGGGCTAGAGTATGGAGCCGTTAATTTACTACAGTGAATCCTCACCTCACCGAAGGACCGATCTCACGAGTAAATGCCCACAGCCTCAATTAACTGGATTCAAATGCCATATGCCTCCTACTACTTCCCCCCCCCCCTGGTTTCCCATGTCCCCTCCCTCAAATTACCCCCCTTTCTTTTTCTAACTAGTAGCCTAAGAAATGTCTGACATGAGCAACCAATCTGAACAGCATAGCCAATTAGAAGGGCATGGGTCCAGGCCTCAAACCCCCAAGCCTGCACAAACCCCCTTTAGCATAATCACACAAGCCACAGCACCCCTCGGAAAGCTCCCTTCTACTGCTGGTCAGTGAGATCCCAGCACACTCTGCGTGAGTGGTTTCCAGCATTCTGACTGCTTGGGGGGTGGGGGGAGAGAGACGAGGAGCAAGGAATTTATGCCACCATGAGACCACATAACCACAGATTCTTGTTCTGATCACTGTTTAGTGCCCCCACCAGCAGCTCAGCTACAGTTCTGAACCCCTCTCCCCTCAAGCATTCGCTGATGTCGACCCAGGGGGGCTGGGGCTGCATGCATCCAGTGAGTTGCCCATCACTGAATTCGAGTGACAAAAGAAACATTGCAATGATAATAAAGCACTCAACGAGGCAATGTTTTCTGCGTCTCAGCTCCCAATGACTACCTTAATGGAGGGAGGATTGTGTCCATAATAAGCTTATTTCTAACAAACCTTTAAACAAGCCATTTCAGTGGTAGCAAATCAGCCTTGCACTATGACAATGTAAATGGCATAAAGCAACAGGCACATTGTAATGGGGGCGGGGAGCCCATTGCTCAGAGGCTCATCCAGTTACATTGCTGCTCATCACCTGGGTTAAGCAAAAGTGCTGGATGCTACAATATAGACTCTAGGAATAAAACATGAATTCTGGTTATTTATTTATTTATTTATTTATTTATTTATTAAAAGACTTAATATCCCGCCCCTCCTGCCACAGGCAGCTCGGGGCAGCTTACAACAACATACAAACAATTATACATGATAAAACAGTTATCATGATTAACAATAGTTACTGTAGATGGGTGAAGAGTGGGTAGGGTGTGGGGCAGGGTTTTTTATATTTTCAGAACCGTCTTCACACCCCTTCCATAACCTGCAGGCCATTAACCCCCTGGACTTTGCCTCCTCTCTCTCCCCCCCCCACCCCCTTTCTCCCCTCAATCTTCTCCTCCTCCCCTGACTCTACCATTTCTGCTTTCAATGCCTCCCTCTCCTCCACCCTACTCCCTTTCCCCCCTCTCGTCCCGCCCCACCCACTCCCACAACCCCCGTCCTTGGCTCACCCCCAGTATCCACCACCTCCGCTCCTGTACCCGTGCTGTTGAACGCCTCTGGTGCAAATCCCACTCTCATGCTGACTTCCTGCACTTCAAAT
>QEPC01010348.1:176480-201982 GCA_003113815.1 Sphenodon punctatus | reverse complement strand
TCCAGGGAACCCAGGAGTCCTGGCTCACACCTGGATGGGTGGGTGGGAGCCAGGACTCCTGGGTTCCCTGGGAGAGGAGTGGGGGGCTAGTGGGTTTGAGCAGGGGGTGCTGGGAGCCAGGGCTCCTGGGTTCTCGGGGAGGGGAGTGGGGGCTAGTGGGTTAGTGCAGGGGGGACTGTGTGTGGTAAAATGGAGGTTTGGAAATCCTGAGAGAGATGTCACTGCAAGTCATGCGATTTCAGCTGTGTTCAAAATGCTGGAAATGGGATGTGCATGGTAAAATTGGACTCAAGCTGTGACTGGGGTGCTTTACAAGGATGGGTCCCTGTGTTTTCGGTTTAGAAATTATTTATTTTAAGCTTGATGTGCATGTAGACTGTGTTTTCTTCCATCCGATGTTAACCCTGGGAACTCCTTGCTGCTGTGTTATGCCAGTGTTATGCGTATTTCCCTGTGTTTTGGGTTTATAAATTATTTATTTTAAGTTTGATGTGCATGCAGACTGTGTTTTCTTCCATCCGATGTTAACCCTGGGAACTCCTTGCTGCTGGGTTATGCCATGCCACTGACCTACCGTCCCCCTGGCTCCGTCTACTGTCTCCTGGCTCCACCTACCATCCCCTGGATCTGCCTACCGTCCCCCTGGCTCTGCCCCTAGGCCCGCCGGCCTGGCTGCAGCTTTGCCGTGGGCGGACCAACCCGGCCTTACTGCCCCAGTGCCCCTCCAACATCAAAACCCACCAGCCGCCTCTGGTCTTTTTGAAGCCACATTTGGGAAGCCTTGATATCAGAGTTTCCCAAATGTGACTTCAAAAAGACCACACGAGCCGTGTTTCCTATGGTGGCCGGCTACTTCCGATGCATCTAAACGCACCCTGTAGGGCTTTTCAGGAAGTGCGTTGAAGAACGTGCAAATCCGACGCCTCATGTAAAAGCGTTCTCTGCCTTCTAAGAGTTGAGTTCACACCTGATGATGATGCAACTTCTGCTTTATGGGAGGTGAATCTGTTATGTCCTGTTGACAGCACTTTCAATAGAGAAATTATCATTTATGTAGCAAATCCTGTGGTCTGGCTCATTTTCTTTCAATGGTTATAGATACATTGGCTTCCTACATACAAGCTTTCACTGTCCCACCAATAAGCTGAGAATTCCACTCTGGCAACATGTTCAGGGAGGGAATTCCAGGCTTAGTGGGCAGCATGGGAGAAGGGGGTAGAGACAGTTTAGAGAGCAGGCTATTCTAGGGCAGGTGAGGGTGATGGCAGAGGAGGAGTAAGGTTAACAATACTTACAATAAAATTGTGAGAACTGGTAATTAAGATACACAAAGCACATCTTTCTGGAGAGGTAAGCTAAGCACTGCTCCATGTGTTCAAGCACCTCTCCTTGGTGCCTTGTACTCTCACTTCACTCCTTTTTCAGATTGTAGCTGTCACAGATGTTCCAGTTAGAGCTTCAGCTTTGAATCAGCCATGACAGAGTCCTGGGTTTTCTGCCTTGCTGTATCACTTTGTTAGCTGATTTATAAAAAGAGTTAGCCGCTCTCCCTTGCTGTGTAGAAGAGTGAGGACTGAGGTCTATAAGAAATGCAGTCAGCAGCAGCAAGAATTAAATTTATGACCTGTTCTGCCTCTGCTTTGGGAATATTCCCCCAAGGCCACATCATGAGCTATAAGCTGCATAGCACCTCCCTCCCCTGAAAAAAGGAAAATGTTAGAGTCTGGAAACACAGGCCTTAGTCCTTCTATATTATACCTGGCCACAGACCTCGAGTCTGCTTCGGTGTCAGGGATCCTTTTGGCTACAAGTGTGCACCTTCCTGGAGGCTTGGCCTGCTACTGTGCCTCTCTTTTTCTTGGCAGAGCAGCGTCACCCAGACTGGTTAGACTCAGGAGCTGGCTGGACACTTCATCCTAAACTTCTACGTGAGGCCTGAGCCCTCTGAACTCCAAACGCTGTAAGGCAGCTTGAGCTGGTCTGCCGTCTCTGACTCTTACACTCATCATCACCATAGCTTCCCTCTTACAAAATTGGCACAGAGAAGCCGTCATACAGCTTGCTCCCCTGGCAAGAAACCAAACCCACTTTTAGATTCCAAACTGCGCACCATGTTGTTAACTAAAATGTAAGTTGTTCCTTAGTTGTGCTCTCAGTTTTGCCTGGGGAATTCCACTAAGTACATGACAACTATAAATACATTCCTGGAGAAAGGATTAGGCATAAAGCCTACAGCATGGCAGGATGGGAAGGGAGAAGAAGAAATGGAGGAATAATATCTCTGTTCAGTGTTCACTAGAGTTTAGAGATAAAGCAAATAACTTTCTTATTCCAGAAGCTTTCTGGTGTCTGGCAGCTAAACACTTACTTCAGAGTTATCTCATGACCAAGGAGGAGAGAAGGCCTGCCATGTTCTGTACAAGTCTTAGCAGAATCAGGGCTTGGCTATGTATAAGTTGCTAAAGACTCAGGGTTCGACCATAGCCACAAGGGGTAGTTCATAGGGTTGCCATATAAGCAAATTTTTCTAGGACACTTATGAAAAATACATGTTGCAGGGCCTGCACTGTTACCTGAACCAAAAGAAATGGAAATGAAGCAAGAAACAATAATGCGTCACACTTGCTTCATTCAAACAGATATACAAATACACCAAATTTTTCAAATTTGGTATTTGCGCTGAATATGTCTTTCAGCTCTAGTGTTAAGCGAATACCAAGGCCCCATACCATTCTCTGCTGCTGAGAGTGCAGCAATATTCATAGTTTTTAACACTTGGCCAAATTCTCACAGAAATTGCTTCCAGCAGGGCAGAATTACAGCCAGAGTGGGAAGTGCTGTTCACTAGCCAATGAGATGTCAGTCATGTGAGCTAGCTAATGGTGTGCTGGCATTATCAGTTACCAATACATATTCCAAGGTCATCAGGCATCCTGACACAGCTACCGAAGGAGAACAGCTCACAGATCCTTGATGGTAAGAAGAACACTGAGAAATGAGAATGGTTATTTGTGAAGATTTTTAAGCTAGGAAACTCATTAGCATTCACAGGCCATTATTAGACGAGCGCGGCGGCGCCTGCGCTTGTTTTTCAAAAGACCTGGCAGTCCGTTCTTCACGTGATGCTGCCGCCGAATACGCGCATGTGCGTCTGTTTCCGTCAGCGAACTGACTGGGTCAGCGATCGAGGTCGGCCATACGTGGCCGGAAATGGATGCGCATCGCCTGCGCATGCGCGTATTCGCCGGCGGCGTCACGTGTAGAACGGACTGCCGGGTCTTTTGAAAAACAAGTGCGGGCACCGCTGCGCTCGTCTAAAAACGGCCACATTTCCCCATATTTACACCATTTAATTCAATGTGCTTGAAGAATGAGGGTTTCCAGGCTGAAGAATTTAGAAGTTTATTTTGCAGAATCCACAGAACTCTCCCCAGAACCCCTTCAATAAACTGTGGCCTTTGATGAGCTTTTTATTTCTTGTCATTCCACCTCAAGACAGTAAACCATGAGATGGGATGCGTAACTTTGTTTAAAATGACTCTAAAAGTCTGCTTCATGGGTCTCCGTGTCATGTTAATTGAGGCTTGGTTAATAGTTTTAATCTAATCCGTTTGGTTTATAAACTACAAGCTGTCTACTTTGGGTGAGAACAGACATGATGCTAACTCCACGTTTATGCATGTTGCAGGCCTGGCTGCATAGGGCACCAGTACAATCCTGCACCGTGCATAAGAAATGTTAAAATGGTGTTAAAGTGGAGTTAGCGACCATGTCTGTTTTCACCCTTTGTCTGTGCCACCCTTCTCTGCCCCAGTCTCCTGCTCCCTAAAATGTCTTTGTCCCATCTCCCATGCTGCCCCCTGTGCTTGGAACTCCCTCCATGAACACATACGCTTTGCTCCCTCCCTCGCTGCTTTCAAATCCCTTCTGAAAACCTACCTCATCTGCCAAGTTTTCCCTGGCTCCTCATCTCCACAGACTTCTTATGGATACTCACCTTTCTGCCCTTTCCTTCGGAATCTCGTTCTCCCCTGTAACCAAGCTAAGCATGTGCACCAGTGACGTCTCAACTTTGTGAATGTTTCCCTGTCTCTCCCTATGTTCCCCCTTCCCTTGTCACCTCTTCTTTGTCTCTTCTAGATTGTAAATGCCTCAGTCAGGAACCTGCCCCTACTTTATGATTGTTCAATACCAGGTACATTGCTTGTGCTATATAAATAGTATTACTTACTACTTCTAATAATAAATAATGCTCTGAAAATTCAGTCTGGGATCTGAAAGCCAAACTGGGTTCTCTCTTTCTTATGTTATCATCATCTTTAGTCCATAAACAGCCTTGGCCCGTCCTATCTGCGGGATCGCCTCACCCCTCGGGTCCTGGATTGGCCCCTGCGGTCATCGGGGGGTGCTCTCCTCGAGGTCCCTCAGCCTGGTTTTTCGGGGGGCCACGTTGGGGAGGGCCTTCTCGGTGGCCACCCCTCGGCTGTGGAACTCCCTGACATTGGAGGCTTGTTTGGCCCCAGAGCTGCCCTCTTTTTGACATAGTTGTAAGACTTGGCTGTTCTGCCTGGTCTTTGGGGGGGAGGATGGGTAGCGTGGATGTGGAGGGAGTGGGTTAGGATGGGGGGTGATGTGGGACATTTTATCCTCCTTTTTATGTATGGTTTTAGATGATGATGTTGTTTTATATTTTTATTGTACACTGCCCAGAGCTGCCTGTGGCAAGATGGATGGGATATTAAGGTTTTAAAATAAATAATAAATAAATATCTTGTCTCATCATCACTACACAACCTAATCATCTTCAGCCCAGTTTGGAAGAAAAAGTTATATTTTCAAAGTTGCTTAGCCAGACTTGCGACAAAGCTCAGCACCTGGAATTTGGAGAAGTATCTGAGCACTCAAAATGTTCTGCTACCTTCCCTGGAGACCATTAGGCAATAAGCTGGTTTGAAAACCTGGCCACTTCATGTAGGTACCTAATTTATTTATTTATTTGTTAAAATGTATATGCCGCCGCCCCCTCCTGCTACAAACATAACGATAAATCCGAGACAGTCCAAGAAGTGTTGAAATATCCTGATCTGGTAGCTGCTCCTACAGATGTTCCTGCTGGATAGTCTCCTCCTCTCCCTCTTCCTACCAGCAGATGTTCAGATGATATTGTGTTTTTATGGGTGCTTGGATTACCACAAACCAGAAGTCGGGGTGCTATGTTTAACTCCATGTAACAGCGGCTACTTGCAAGCACTGGCTATGAACTGTCTACCCCCATGATTTCTGGAAACACAACCCATGGCGAGTGCATTAATCCATGTTTTGCACAATGAGATATAACACCCAATATGAGTTTGACTCTGACAATGAGTGGCTAGCATATGCTAGCCGCTCCATTGAAAATTTGGGCTGAAATGAACATTTCTAAGCCAGACTAGAACCTCTCTCACTCAGGGCCAACCCTCACCCGCTAAAGTCAATGGGAGCATTTCCATTTAGTTCAATGGGTTATAGATTGCTGCTTTTATTGGCTTCAAAGCCAATAGCAGGAGTAACAAAAAGTCAGCGAGCCAGGTCCTTTGCTGGTGTAAATCACAAGAGCACCAATGAAGTCTTATTGTTAAGCAGATCTATCCAAGCCAATGATCTAACTCCATGTTTTTAAACCACTCAGGGAGAAGCTCTACTGAGTAAGGACATGCTGTTTTTACACAATCACTTTTCAGGCTAGAGCTGCCTGCCACATTCATAACTTACACCTTTCCCTTTTCTTCCTTTTCCCTTCCCATTTGGCAACGATCTCAGAAAACAGCATTTACAGAGACTGAAGAATGCAACACGGCTCAGAGTTTCGGTTGTACAGTCTCATTCATATGGATTGATTGTATCAGAATCCATTGCCAGAATAAGAAACAAGAGGCACTTTTTGTGATGGATGAGCACATTCAAATCGTATGAGCTTAATTTATGTGCCGCATGGCTATAACAATACTATGCGAGCCATTACAGCTGGTGCACTTCTCTACTGAATGGCTTTGCATAAGCACTTGGTTTGCAATCTGGCTCTACAGTAGCTTAACCTGAAGAAACAGACAGTGCTTTATGAATGCTTTCTGTGCTACATGGCAAAAAATAACTAAATAGAAGCAAAATCCTTTGGCCACCCACTTGGACCACTTGTCCACATTACAGAGATATGGCAGGGAAACCCCCGGCAGACTCTCAGCAGCCAAACTCATGAGTAGCTCTGAACGTGGACACGGGGGGTAAAAGCAACATCGGGCACAATCTGCAGCCATTTCTCTGACAGATGACAGGACTGGATTTTGAGCCCTGTCACCTGTCAGAGAAGCTGCTGCGGGACACACCTGAGAACGCATAATCCCTGCAAGCCCACGTTCAGAGCTACTCGTGACTTTGGCTGCTGGGAGTCCACTGGGAGTTTCCCCGCCGTATCTCTGTAACGTGGGCAAATGGCCTTAGTTCCATCACGCCCATCCTGCAGAAAGATGTTACAGTCTAGTCTCGTTGGGTCTATCAGACTATCAGGGCTTGTCAAAAGTGAGTAGAAAAATTTTCGTTGAAAATATTTACAGGCCCTTAAGAAGCCTCGATGATTAGCAAGGCTCTTTCATTCAGTATGGAAACGAATAAGAACAGAAATGCCGATCTCTAGAATCTGCAGGGTAAGGTTAAAGATTTCCTAGCACTGAATTTGCTGCCTTCAAAGAAACTTTCTTGCAGCACGGCCGAGAAGTTTCTCAGAAGTAGATGAATGGCTTTTTGTCTTGTGTTTAAAACAGGCCCAAAGTAAAGGTCATAAAGTGTTGTGGGTTATCTGTGCCATTTGGAAATAAAATACAATTTTTTATTTAATGCTTAGACAGTGGCTGCTTGCCCGCGTTACCCAATCTCACGTTAGTTTCTATCTAAAGTGAGATTAGGTAACGTGTGTAAGCTCCCTTCCTCATGCAGGGTCAAATTGTATGTGAATTTCATCACAGATGGCAGAGCTGGAGAATCACAGAACCATAGTGGAAGGGATCCTCAGAGGTAATCTAGTCCAACCCCATGCTCGATGCAGGAGATCCACAGCTACAGCGTCCCTGACAGTTGGACACCCAGCCTCTGTTAGAAAACCTGCAGCGAAGGTTTTCTAAGGTATTAACTATTCTTCCCAGTTTTGTGTCATCTGCAAATTTGATAAGCATCCCCTCTACTTCTTCATCCAAGCCCCGTCACTCACATAAGTTAAAATTCACATAAAATGTTAATGGCTGCAATTGAATGCTGCGAGGATCGCCGCGCGGAGCTGTGTGCACGTGCATGCGCACGCACGTGCGCACAGTTTGTGCATGGCATAATGTGCTGGCAACGAGGCGCCGGGCGGGTTGCACGTGACTGAGTGTGCGTGGCTGTGCGCACACGCAGGCGGCTCTGCACAGGATCTGCACAGCATTGGATCAGGGCCAATGCATGCAGGGGAATCTCACGGTAAGTTAAACTTATGGTGAGATTCCCCTTTGCAGTAACCCACCTGGTGGTGGCGAAGGCAGCAGCAGCGGCAGCAGCAGTGGCAGCACCAACTTCTCTAGCCAGCTCTCTATAGCTTCTTCTGGCTGCTTTCATTCTCTCCCGATGGGGCCTTCCAGGGCAGCAGCAGTTGGATGATGTCACCCTCCCACCCCCGCCACTGGTGAGTTCCTGGGCTAGGGAAGGGTGGGTGAGGAGGCATTTCCTGGCACCCCACCCCCAGTCTGCTGCCACCACTGGGTGAGTTACTGGGTGGGGGAGCATTTCCTGGACACCCCACAAGCCCAGCCCAATAGGGGAGCAGGGGGACGTGGTAACGTAGGCATGCAGATGAAAGGTGATGTAGGCATGCAAATCTTCCACAAAACTCATGTGAACAATATTTTCACGTGGGATTGAATCTCACGTGAAAATCAGCATGTGGGCAAGCAGCTATTGTCTCTGTGCAGGATAGGATGCAGGATAGGATGTGACAAGTTTTCCCTGGATTCAATGAAATGTTATTTGGGGCCTGGTTGACAGTGCATGTGTAAAGCATATGAGGGTCAGACTACAAGTGCTGAATGTCTCCCTCTAGTGGTAATCTTAGCAACAAAGACTGATTGGTCTGCTGCTCAGCTGAGCTAAGAGAAGAAGTTCTTTATAGCTCATAGGATAATCTTGCATCCATTACACACAAGATAGGAATCAGATAAAGTACAGGGAGGCTGTCAGACACTTAGCCACTCTACTGGGTAATCAACAATAATGAAATTTTACAGAGCTCTATCTTCCTTGAAATGCTCTTGTAGCACCCTTCTCCTTGGTCCCTCTCACCCCAAACAAATGAAAATGAAAACTCAAAGCCCTGGTTACAGAACCAGAAAGTGAAATGGCCCTGTGTGCTTCCCTGCCCAAGCCGAGCAGAATAGAGGAAGTAAATGAACAGCAAAGAAACTAGACCTTAAAAATCTTTTCAGAATTGACAAACAGTGTCCTCTAAAGGCCACCATCATCAAACAACATACCACAGAATTAGACCCCCTGCAATTGGACGCCTCCAGCTGGCAGGAGCGGGTGCGTCCAAATCTGATCCTGGGTTATTTCCACCAAACCTCAGAGCTTCAGAACAGTGGGGGCTGGCTTGTTTCCCACTGAACAGTTGATCACTAGGAAGCAGACCCTACCCACCCTGAACCTCTGAAGTAACTGTTCAGCTGCAAAGAAAGCAGCTCTTCCCACCCACCACAACATTGCAGGATGGGGATAGGGTGTGGGCATGGCCCTTAGGCAGGGACAATAGGGGCAGTTTCATTAGGTTTCACTCTTTGGGGGGGACTTCATTTTGAGGGGTCTCTTGTAGGAATCACAGCCCCTGGAGTTAAGGTTAGCAGACATCCAGGATTGTCCTGGACAGCCCAGTAATGATGCTGTTTGTCCAGTGTCCCTGATGACCCTTATTCTGGACAGTGTACTTTCCAGGAATCTCTCAAGATGCACCAGCCATTGAGCATTGTGTCCAGGGATTTTCCATGAATGATCGGGAAACATAGGATTATAGGTACATGCCCTGATTTCCCCTTCAAATAGGCACACACCCCGGTCTCTGTTCCCCCATGGGCCCAGCCACACGATACAGACTGTGTATACGTTGGCATTCCCCTCGGTTTACTTTTAATTTCTCCTTAACTTTCTCAGTCCCTCACACAGAGACATGAGAGGCTACACGGAATTGGATCAGCTGACTGGGGATTCGGAAGGCCAACCTCAGTCTCAGGTAAGTGACTGAGAAGGCAATTGGCGAGAGAGAAAGGGGGGCATGGAGTCAGGTATACTACCTGCCCAGGGCCAGGGTGTATGTCTCTGGGGTTCCACGGGTGGCCCCGGCAGCACCCCCCAGAGCAAACCCCAAGGACTGGCCACCATGGAAGCAGACTGGCTGATCCAGAGTCTGACTGAGAACTGACAGACACAAGCTGCAGAGAGACACAGTGATTGGTTCAGCAAATGGTCTTACAAAACCAGGTGGAACAACAACATCTGCTATAGGAGCCGATGGCCTCTCAGACCCAAGCCCAGACGCAGCTGATATCCCAGATGGTGTCATTGTTCACACCTGTACTAGCAGCCACCAGTGGCGGAGGGGTTTGTTTCCCCCCAAGCGGTACCAGTGAAGCTGAATAAGATGGACCATAAAAATGACCCAGAGGCCTTCCTGAGGAACTTTGAAGAGGGTGGCCACATCTGCCCAGTGTCCTGAGACACAATGGGCTGTCACCTTAGCCCTCTGCCTCACTGGTCCTTTCCAGGCCATCTACAATGCCATGGAACTGACTGAGGTGACCCACTTCCGAAGGGTGAAGGACGCCATCTTGAAAGACCCAGCCATTTCAGAGGAGACCTACAGATGGCGGTTTTGGGAGGAACATTGCAGGCCCGATGCACAACCCCAAGTGGTGATGCAATGGCTGTGCTGGAACTGCATGCGATGGCTGAAACCAGGAGAGTGAACAATGGACTAGGTGACTGAGCTGCTCCTCACTGAACAATTCACCTACAACCTATCTCCAGCAGGGTGAACCTGGGTGCTCTGAAGAGGCCCATGTCCTTGAAGGAGGCAGTGGCCTGCATGGACGATTTTGAGGCTGTGGGCTACCAGGAAACCCTGTCTGGGCAGCCCCCTTGGAAGGGAAATGACCCAAAGAAGAAAGAGGACAACCAACGCAGTGGTTGCCAGGAAGGTTTCCAGGAGGGAGGTCCCCAGGAGGGTGGGGGCCTCCGGGGTAAGGAACCATGGGCGTCCCAAGGGGCAAAGGGAGAAGAAGCCTGGCTATTCCAGGTACTGGACCCCCAGCACCAAGGCAAGCCTAAGGGACCCCTAGTCAAGGGGCAGGGACCCTGGGCAGAGTTAGAGAAGGCCATCGGGCACAGTGGGACATCCAGCTGGACATGCTATACCTGTGGGCAAATGGCCATTGGCAAGAAGACTGTTCCCTTATGAACTATACATATGCCTATGTTTGCGGGTGAAAGAACCACACCCCAAGGGACCGGGGTCCAGATGGCGTTGCGTGCCTGGATTGAGAGCAAACAGTACCCCGCCCTAATAGACACCAGATGCAGCCACACATTGATACAGAATGGAGTGGAAGAGAGCAGCCCCTTATCGGGGCCCTGGCTGCAGATCCGGTGTATCCAGGTTCCTGACGAGTCGAGGTGATCCTTGCAGCAGTGACGGCCACCTTGGAAGTGGGAGTGGTGCTGAATCTGGTATACCCCATGATTGTGGGGAGAGACTGGAGAACCTTGCCCACCCTTCTCCTTCCCTTGGACGCTCTGGGGGAAACTGCTGAAGAACCCCTGGGATGCTGTGGGGACAACCATTTTGATTTAGTCACCGCCCAGCAAAATGATCCAATGCTGCAGAACACCTACGACCAGGTAAGGGCCATCAATGGCAAATGGGTGAATCCCCAAACCCTGTGGTGTTGGCCGTACTTCAAACTGGATCAGGACTGACTATATACAGTAGAAAGGGTGTCCCTGATGGGGGAAGACCAAGGTAAAGTGAATGCTGGAGCTAGGAGTGATCAAAGAGGCCCATAGCCCCTGGCGCAGCTGGCTGATGTTGGTGGGAAAACCAGATGGGTCCACATGATTCTGCATAGACTTCAGCAGGGTCAATGCAGTGTCCATATTTGATGCCTACTCCATGCCCTGCATCAATGCCCTGCTGGAACCATTAGGGGAGGCCAGATATTGGTCAATGCTCAGCCTGACCAGGGGATACTGGCAGATCCCACTGACCAAAGTGGCCCAGGAGAAGACAGCCTTCAGCACGCCTTTCAGACTATGCCAATTCGTATGAATGCTGTTTGGCCGCCATGACACCTCAGCCACTTTTCAGTGGCGAATGGACTGGATCTTGGCACCACACACCCATTATACAGCTGTGTTCATAGATGACGACATCATCTTCAGCCCCATATGAGAAGACCACTTAGTGCAGCTGAAGAACATTGCGGAAAGTCTGGTCCAAGCCCGGTTGACAGTGAACCCAGTGAAATGTTGGATAGGACTAAGGGAGGTGGTCTACTTGGGGTTTCGTGTCGGGAATGGGCAGGTACTCCCAGTTTTGGATAAGATACAGGCACTGCAGGACTGTCAGCAGTCAGATACCAAGAAAAGTTCCTCGGCCTGTCTAGCTGTGTCTACTGGTGATACGTACCCTACTATGCCACCCTGGCAACACCCTTCACTAACCTGGTGCGGAAATAAAAGCTTAATCAGGTACAGTGGACCACAGTAAGTGAGAGGGCCTTCACAACCATCAAGCACAAGCTATGGGTTGGTGTGTGTGTGTGTTCTGCCTTTTTTTAATATTTTTAGCATTTTAATGAATTTTACATTGTATAGTCTGTGTTTCTTTTATTGCTGTTATTATTATTGTTATTGTAAGCCACCCCGAGCTGCTCTGTGAGCGGGAGGGTGCGGGGTAAAAGAGCAGCGAAGTAAATAAATAAATAATAAATAAATAAAATGCTAAGCCACTGTACTATACACTCCCAACTTTCCCCAACCCTTCTTCCTGCAAATGAACACCTTGGAAGTCAAGCTGGGGGACATTCTGTCCCAGATTGTGAAGGGGAAAGAACACCCCATAGTGTCACAAACTATTCCCGTGGGAGTGGACCCACGCAATGATAGAGAAGGAAACCCTGACAATCAATGGGCAGTTGAGGACCTCTGATACTACTTTGCCGGGGGCTGCTTCACATTAGTGACTGATCATGAGCCCCTACAATGGTTGTCCTCGATGAAGGACACCAATCCCCAGCTCATGGGCTGGTATCTGGCCCTCCATCCCTATGACTATATCATCCAGTATTGCTCAGGGGAATGCCATGCTAATGTTGACTTCTTTTCTCAACAGGGTGATGATGCCCCGGACAGAAGACAGCTGGATCATCGACTAGGTGGCTGGGGGATGTGGTAGCGAACCCACAGCAAGAGCCTCGTCGACTCACCCCAACAACAGCCCCAGGTGATGGATGCACCACTCCCCACCCCACAGGTGGCCGGAGACACCTGGGAAGACAAACTACATCATCAGGCCACACCAAACAAGGAAGATTCCATGACATGGTGTTTCTTTGGGCTCCACCCAGCTTGAGGCATAAAGCTGAACCAGGGAGAGTTCTCAGGGGGGCAGAGGCTGGGAGGCAGAAGCTGCTGGAGCCCTACTTTCTGGAGAGACAGCTGATGGCAGCAGGCATACCCACAGCAGAGAGCTGAAGAGCTACACAGAGCAGCTGACTGGGGGCTCGCGAGGCCAACCCCAAGTCTCAGTTCAGCGACCGAACAGGCAGTTGGTGAGAAAGAAAAGGGGTGTGAGGACTGGTGTGCCACCTGCCCAGGGTCAAGAAGTAGGTCCCCCAGGGACCCCAGCATTACCTAGAGTAAACCCCAACCCAGCACCCCAGAAAGCTGAGACATGACTGCAGGGGCCTATCACCTGGTGTCACAGGCAGCAACATGGACCCTCTGTCCCGAATAAGGAATAAAAAAACCATCCCTAAAACCCTCCAACAAATAAGACCAGTCAGCAAACACTGAGTATCATCTAAAAGGTCACATAGAGGACCCAACTTTATCAGTGTGTGGGCCCTATTGTCTGTTGGGGTATTTCCCTGGCTGGGCTTAGTCTGGGGGCCTTCCGTTGCCTTCTTACCTTTGGAGTTCCTGCACGATGACCCGCTGTGCTGCCCTCCACAGTGCAGTTGGTATGAAAACAGTGGCCATCATTAAACTCCGAACGCATACTCTACAAATTCTCCTGTCTCCCCATGGCAACAAAGGGGAGAATTTGTCTGCTATTGGAACTTTCCCATGGGTATGAGAGATGGTGTATCAACCGCGTCCACAACTCCCCTGCAGTCTTTTTAGGCACAGTATCTAAGGGGGAGATCCATGGGTCATGCAGGACACACAAATTTGAGCCGCAATTCTTGCTCTGGCACTTCCCAACTAAGGAAGGAGTCCAGCGCCACTCTAGCCCAAAATTCCTCATCATACAGAAGCCACACAGAACCACCATATATGTTCCTGGCTTTATGTATGATGTATTGCTATTTAATCAGCGAAGATGGCCACAAAGAATGAGCTTTACCAATGAGTCCCATATAAATTGCGTATGCCGACAGCCGGTTATCTTATGATCTGTTCATCTTTGGCTTTTTTCTAACTACTTTATCCTCCCCTCTCCATCCTTATCTGGTGTCTCCTTTATGACATCTCTATTCAAGTGTTGGAAAGTAAGTTGGACGTGTTGATCCCAACAAATAGAGGCAATAGAAACAAAGTAGTACAGTGATATCTTTTATTGGACCAACTCCAGTTGGTGAAGGTGTGCAAGTGAGAGAACAAGTTTATGAACTCCCCCTTCAAAATCTTTTCTCTAGTCGCTGGGAGGAGATGCCCCCCCCCAACGGGTGGGACACACTAGTCCCATCTGCGCCCACCCCCTGCTGGGACCCCATCCTTGAGCAGGCTGACTTGTCCAGATGCGGATGCAGCGCTGGTAGCCCTTGAGTTTCATGCTGCCAATAAGCTGACTGCCGCCTCTGTCTGCTGCTTGTCCCAATAGGGGACCCTTGTAACCAACCCAGCCCCCATACCTTACACTCCTGAGCATGCCCACGCCACTGTACACCCCCTACTGCATTTGGCTGCACCTGGCTGGCTGCGTTCATTGCATTGCTCACCTGTCTAACGCCCTGCAACTGAAGAGGGGGTGCTGAAAAGCCGTTCAGACTCCTTGGACCACAAGGACTGACATGGCAGGTTGGGTAGCTTGGTGGGCCACCAGCTCAGGATAGGGCAGAGGGGGTGGCTGTGAGGCTGCCTGGGGCAGAGGTGGCAGCTGCGGGGCTGGCAGAGGGGCCTGCTGTGGCAGAGGGGGCAGCTGCGGTGCATGCTGGCTCAGCTGCCCTATCTGGTGGGACACCTACCCAAGTCTCAGGACAACGGAGGGCATTAGGGCCACGAGCTCCTCCCCTGGCCATCCCACCCCCTGGCTACTCCCTGCGGCCTCCACTGGGGGCACCAGGACCAGGCTCCCAGCCTACGGGGGCCACCCACCCACCTGACCCTCCTTCCCCCCCTTACTGGGGATGAGTGTCAACCGCCTGATTTCCACCCCCACCCCCCGGAGAATAACACCAGGGGGGAGGCTAGTAGATCTCCTGGGCCTGCCCCTGCTAGCCATGCCTCCCGGCACGGCCCACTACACATGGCCCTGAATCCCTAGGGGCTCCCAATGCCACCCCCCCCTCTCGCTGTCCTGGAGTCCGCTTTGGCCTGGAGACACGCTGCCGGCTCTAATGCTTCACTGCTGTGTGGTGACCTGGAGAGGTTCTGCCGGATCTGATCCCGGGTGATGTCTGGAGTGTGTCTGCAGCTCTCCTGGATGCTCCTGCGAATGACAGCTGGCACCGGACAGGGGGGAATTAAGTACCCCTCCCGTGCCCTTCTCGTCACGTGGGGGCCCAGTCCTGCAAAAAGGTGAGAAGCCA
Organism: Sphenodon punctatus; assembly: GCA_003113815.1. NCBI lineage: Eukaryota > Metazoa > Chordata > Lepidosauria > Sphenodontia > Sphenodontidae > Sphenodon > Sphenodon punctatus. The sequence continues at coordinate 186,899 of QEPC01010348.1, read as the reverse complement.
CGCACTGGTTGCGGTGCAGTTATGCCCCCACCCTCTCCTACCTCGGTCCTGCCCCTGCCCCCGAGGGGACTATTCCCACCCAGTCGCCCATGGTGAGGCAGGGGCAGTCCTACCTCCCACTTGTCCCACCTCCACGATAAACCCTTCCCCCCTCAAGCAGTGGGCATGGCCGTTTGCTCATTTTTTTCAGTGCAAAGAAATGCACGTGTTTCTGTCCCTGACAATAGGATGACTTGGAGCTGCTGCAATGAGTAAAGTCATACAATCATGTGAGTGGGGATGGAAGCAGCTTGTGGCTCTCACCAGTGATCTGGGAATCAGCAGATTGATCTTCTGAAGATGAACAGAAACATCTGATTTCTCCCTCCAGGGAGGTAACCTGTCGCTCTTGGTGTGTTTTGGCTGGACAAAAGGTGACCGGACAGAGCTGACAGGTGAGCTGAGCTGTTCCCTTTTCCTAGCTATAGTGGCTACATTAAAGCAGACTGGATCATTGCGGTTTAACTTCCCTTTGGGGTGAAAGGAAAGAAGTGGTGACGGGGGGGGGGGGGGTGGGTCTGATCCTTCTTGTCAAAAGGTAAGAAATGCCCCTTTTCAGAGCTTGCAACTGAAAAATGGAGGGATCTGGTTCTCTTTTCAGCTTGCAAGAGAATCAGGCATGACATGCTACATCTGGGCAGCTGAGCAGACTAGAAGAATCCAGACCAGCATTGCTGCCAGTCTCTGGCCTCAGGTAAGAAATGCCCTGCCTCCAGGAAACCAGTGGATCTGTTCTATTTCCAGGGGACAAAAACCAAGCTGATCTGATCCACCCTGAGGAGACCCAACCGTGTCCATTCTATATTGCAACCCCTTTAGGGCAAGGAGCTGTCTCTGATCACAACTGTGCAGCACCAGGCACATTGCTGGCACACTGTAGATCATCATCATAATAATAAACCAATGAACCTGTGTGTACTTTCAGGGGAAGGAAATAGAACCAGTGCCCACTGTAGGGAAGAGGATGCTTTAAGTGGCTAGTGTTCTATAATGCAAAGCTGGGATCCCTGACATCTGAGAGGTAAGAGACGCACCCTGCGATTCGAGTGAAGGAACAGCAAAGCAGCCTCTTAAAATCTTCCCTGGTTAACCGTTTAAAAGCTGGTTTAAAGCGTTGATTATAAATAATAATGAACCATTAGCCCTTCAGACTCGATCCCTGCAGCTGATTGCAGTTCCAGGTGGAGAAGCAGCGGAGGCAAAAGACACCCAGGCAGAAATTGGTTACCATGTTGGTCCAGGCAGCTGGGAACAGGATTCGACAGAGGAGCAGCTCACACCTTGTCCTGCCTGTGGGAGGATCCTTTACCTGCTGGGGATAGATACAACGGCTGGTTCTGTCTGTGGGGAGGGGAATTATATAGTGAGTCACCCCTTTGGGGGGTGAGCACGGAGGGGGTGATGTTTAGGCCGTGGCAGTGTTACAAGGGTGAATGGGGCAGGGGACGTAAGCAGAGCAAGCACTAAGTGCCTGATCACCGGGGTCCTTGCTCGTAATGCCCAGGGTTGCACTGATGGCCAGATTTGGGGTCAGGAAGGAATTTTCCTCCAGGGCAAATCGGCTGGAGACTCTGCAGGTTTTTTTGCCTTCCTCAGTGCAGGGCCAGAGGCCACTGATAAACAGGCAGTAAAGTGTAATTCAGTGCTGGGACAGTTTGCCTCTGTGTGTCTTTGGGTAAAAACCAAACAAGACGATAGCCCACTGGAGTCCATGTTCGGTCTGTGCGGTCCAAGCTTCACAGATGGGCAGGTGTTCTTCCCTGCCACACTCCCCCCTCCCCCCACACCACTGGGACGTGGTCGCTCCTGAGACACTCGAGCCTTTCACCCATGAATGGCTCTAGGGTGCTGTATATGCGTGAAGCTGCATAATACAACCTAACTGACGGGATATGGACGCATGGACCCACATTCTCCCAGATTAGCTAGCATTCGCCCGCACGCTGGAGTTGGCATGCTCCCAGACCCTGCCATGAGTGCAGGCTGTTGGGTGGGTGGGGGCAGCAGGCAAATATTTGGCGACCACCTAATACATGGGCAGGTGGACACACATCTTGGGGGTGGGGGTGGCTGTTGTGGGTTATTGTTAGGGATCTGTGTTTTTTCCCATTGGTGGTAATGGGGAAAGCACAGTGATCACAGGTCCCTGGCTATTGTCTCATTTGTTAACACCCTTTGATGTACCCTGCTTACCCCTCCTCCTGGTTCCCTCCCCACAACTTCTACATCCAGCAATGACTGTCTCCTTGGGAGCAGCAGGACCATACCATTTCCAAGCAGCAAGGGAAATGGGGTGCAGTTGTGGTGGAGCATAGCCCCTGGGCACTGGGGGCAGGGCTGGCTTTGCAAAGTGGACTGGAGAGAACTCTTCGGGAATTAGGGAGATAATGGAGAGCCTCAAATATCCAGCATGGGGAACAGTGAGACTTCTCCAGTCCAGGATCAATGGCTGCCCTGTGCCTCCCCAGGAGTGAGCTTCATCCCATCCCTCAGATCCACAGCCCAGATGCACAAAGGGGTACGGGTAGGGTGGCCATACCTCCCCTTTAAAAGAGGAGACTTATGAAAAATACATGGTGTAGGGCTGCACTGGAACCAATGCAGCCCTGCAACATGTATTTTTCATAAGTGTCCTCTTTTAAAGGGGAGGTATGGCCACCCTAGGTATGGGGTACATGGAAAAGAAGGCCTGGGCATTATCTCACCTAGAGCCCTCATTCCCTCTGGCTGTGCCAGTCCTCAGCTGCAATGAGGAAAGAAGTGCGTTGGTCATTGCCAAGCAGAAATCTGTCCAGTTCCATCCTTTTGGCGATACATTTACTGGCTGAACCCTCGGGGGGTCCAAGTGTGGGGCAGACCCTGGGGAGAGGCCTCCCTACCCTGCAGCTCCCCTCCCCTCAGTCTTAGACCAGAGAGAGATGAGAGCCTAACTGTTTCTTGATAAATGCTGCCTGTGGCAGGAGGGGGCGGCATTAAAAACTGAATAAAATAAATAAATAAATAAATGCACAGTAACCCCAAACTCCCACCTCACTTCCCCACCAGTAGAGAGCAAGGGCAGCACTGTTATACACAAGGGACAATGCTGGTTGTACAAACAGAGCTGGGAAGCTGGGATTCTGGCCAACTGGGGGACAGTGTGTGGTACAGTACGCACATGCACACTACCACCCAATATTTGGAGAGGCAGGTATTCGAGTACCTCACCAGAGATCTTTATCCAGGGACAAAGGGATGTGCAAGCTCCTTGATTGAGGCCCCCCTCTGATGCCCCAATCCTCCTCCAAGTCAGATCCCCAGGTGGCATCTCAGTCACCTCTTCATCTTTGCCACACCTACTCTGCCATGACCTCCATAGTACTCCTCCCCTCCAGAAATGCCCCTGCCCAGCCCTGTCCCTCCAGATGCTCCCAATCCTGTAGGATCAAACCGAACTCACACCAAGAAGACTCCCTAAGGCTTGATTTAGGTGGAGGAGATGAGGCCTGGAGCTGACCCTTTCTTGAATCTTCTTAGCAGGGCAGCCCATAGAAAAGGCTTCCCTGATCCTCAGCTCCCCCTCCCCACCCCCAAGGGCAGGGAACTCCTCCTCCCTGCCCAGCTCAGTCTCCTCTTCCCATCTTCTGGGGTTTTCTGAGGTCTGTCTAGCTGTCCAGTGGGCGCAGTTTCCCAGTCTGTCAGACAGGAGCTGTGGGAGAGGGGGCACCAATCCAGAGCCCTTTCTACACAAGAACCTCCCAAGCATGGACACCCATCGTCCATGTGGGGGAGCGTCTTGTGGAAATGTGGAGGTACATGGGTGTGTGCTCCTGCAACCCAAGCATCCCCACCCACCCTCTATGAATGGAGCAACCAGAGAAAAGGCACATTGCTCCATGCGTGGAGGTGGCTGGAGATGGCTGTGTGCCCATCTGTACTCTTCCCCCCATGCACAGCCCCCGCTCCCCATTTAAAAAAGGCCCAGGACTCTCAAGGGGTTGTAGCTGCAACTTCCTGCATGCTCCTGGCTCATGTCGCTGATGGGAAATTCAACCACATCCCCACCTTGCTCCATGGATTGTGGCAGCACCCTGTCTCCAGCCTCCTAGGGCCTGAGCCTGGGTACTGGAAGGTAATATTTTCCCTCCAGGATGATCACCTTACTGGAGCTCTGAGAGATGTTGGGTCTGGATAAGTCTGGAATTGGAGCCCCATCACTGCCAATCCTGAGGGGTCCAGGGAGCTCCAACAACACTGCTGCTGCTCCTGTAGGGCTCTACCACTGCTCCTGAGATTGCTGGTGGTGGTGTGGTCACCTGGGGAGCCCTGAAGAGCTGTGTCTGGCAGCAGCAAGAGTTCCCGAGCCCTCCCAGGGTTTGCTAGGGTGCGGGTAGCTAGACTGTGCTAGAGTAGGGAGGCGGAGCCCAGCAGTCAGCTCAGCAAGGAGCACTGTGGGTAGATGGAGCAGGACCCGCCAATCTACGTAGTGCTTAGGCAGCCAGCCGGAGGGTGTTTTCAGACAAGATGCTACCCCACACGGTCACCCAGGAGCTACAGATCTCACCGCCCATCTGAAGGTGGAACAGCTGGATGCGCGCTCCTGTGAGCCACACATCACCCGCTGTCAGCCACTCATGGAGCCATGCTGGGAAATGTGGAGCGAGCCGTGTGGGGCAAGCCAAATGTGTAGGGGCAAGTCAAATCTGCAGCCGAGGGAGCCACATTGGAAACTGCCCGTTTCACTCCCCACGTCCTCCACATTTGTAGGTGCTCTGTGGCAGAGCGGCGCAGCAGCCACAGTCCCCCTCTGGTTGACTTGCTCGTCTGGAAACACCCACCCTCGGTAAGTCCTGGAGGCTCCCAGGAGCACCTGCTGCACCCACCTGACTCCCCATGACAGGAGTAATTAAAGGAACAGGATTTGATTGGATGACGAGGATGAATTGCTAAACCTGCAGTCTAGTAATTTACAGTCCCTCGTTTGCCCATCACACACACAGAGCCCCTCGCCTGTCCATCTCTCTCTTTCACACGCCCCATCACCTGCCCATCTCTGGGTGTCTGTCTCTACACATAACACTTACCACCATTTCAGCTGGAGAACACGGCAGCAAGTGTTATGTTTGTTTACCCAAACTGGGAGAAACACATGGATTAAACACGGGGTTGCCAAGATTTGTTCCTTGAAACATATCCAGGGATAGTCTTAGCAGACTCTCGAGATGATTGAGAATGATTGTCCAGTCACTGCCACCCCCTTGCCCCTGGACATTAGCCAGGCTACCCTAGAGATGTTTCTCTAATTCTGTCCTTACAGGCGCCTCGCTTTGTTGTCTTCTCAGTTTGTGTCACAGGGGTGATGTCCCGCCAGTGCACCTGTTGAAAGGCAGACAGTTCACTCAACTTGGAGTGAAAGGGGCTGAGAGATGCCACAAGAATTCTGCCCCTGCTTAGCAGGGCGGGGACAAAGCAAGTAGACTTCCCCTGAACACAGAAACTGCTTCAGCAGCAGCTCATGGGGGATTTAAAATGGACCCAGAAGCTGCTGCCTCAGATCTCTGCTCCAATCACTGCTGCAACCGTGGCCTTCTCTTCCCTCACTCTCCTCCAGCAAGCTCTTCCCCACCTCTCTGGGACAGGGACATACCTCTCAGGCTCATCTCAGACTTTAACTACCACCAGGGCAGTATGTGGCTTCTGGTGTCCCTCCTGCTGGTCAGACCCCAGCAGGAGGGACATCAGTGAAAACATGGAACAGCTTGACTGTTGGGTTACACTGCTTCACCATGGGATGACATCACAGCTATTGCTGCAGAGGTTGATTTCCACCTAACAATGTGTAGAGCCACCCAGTCTCCCTCTCTCTCTCCCACTTACCTATCATACACACCCAGTTAGCCCCTCACTCACCTTTCTCACATGCAACCAACCCCCTCCCTCATCTTGCTCACACTCAGAAGGACTGGTTTATTGGGTCAGACCAAGCCCCCCCCCAAATTCCTAAGCAAGCACCAGACTGCCAATTGTTAAAGGGATGTGGCTATTGGGGCAGGTCCATGGGAGCCCTGAATTTAATTTTACCCTGGGTCCCTCAAATTCTAAGGCCAGCCCTGCTTGGAATAGCATTGCCACCTTTTGCTGTTTTGACCGATACCCCTATGCCAAAATGGTAGTGTCAGGATCAAACCAGGGAGAAGTGGTATTAATGTGAATAGGGCAATTTCTTTTTTTTAAACTGCAGCAGTAGACGGGCACAGGAGCTATGTGTGTGGGCTGGGACGGGTGTGGGAGACCTGTTTTCAGCTTTACTTCTGAATAATCTCATTGACTTCAACAGAACTACTCCCAGGCTAAGAGGTTTGAGGATTGCAGCCTATGAGCTACTGCAAGGGAAATGGGAGTTTTTCTATTGACTTATACAGAAGCAAGATCAGCCTCAAAGCACAGCACATTCAATCTATCTATGTGCTTATAGGGTCCTTATCTCAGTAATGGATGAACATGTGTTGAGCTCCTGACCTTGACCCAGAGATTTCATACTATTTCTCATTAAGGCAGAGGTTACTTGGCTGCAGAACATATCCCACCGTGGCCTATCAGGCTAATGAGGGAATCCATATGCAATGTAACAAAAGGGAAGTGGCTATCTCATGGGAGTCTGCATTGTTAAAACAGCTGCAAGTACTTTCAACACATCTGTTTGTGGTTCAGTTGTTGTCTCTGGCTTCCCAGAAATGTTGCTAGGAGTCCTAATAAGGCAGGCTTCTGAGGAAGGGGTAATGACCAATTGTTATAGCTTGTGCCACTTTATGTAAAAATTCACAGTTGTTAGTTACATGATTCACACTTAATTGGAAGAGAGGGAAACAACTTCCAAACATGGCTTAAAACCTGCTCCAAGGATGTTCTCAGAGATTCGCCAGGTTACTGTATTACTTGGCCATCAAGCTAAAGGATTCAGAGGGAGGTGGCAAGACACGTGCAGAACAGTATCATTTTGTCTTTCTCACTCTTGAGCTCAGTGGCAAATCAAGTGACACTAAGGCCATTTTGAAACGGGTGGGCCGGGTCTGTGTGCGGCAGGTGGAACGCCATTGCGTGGGCTGGGTGGGAGGGCACACACCTATCTACACCCACCTTCACATACGAAGAAACCTGCCTTTTTACTGTGTGTGGGGGACAGGTGAAGGTGGGTGTATATAGGTAGAGGTCCGTGAGTTGTGGGAGCACGCATCCACGCACCTCCACATTCAGATGAGATGCTCTTACATGTGGACACTGGGTGTCCATGCGTGGGAGTGTCTCATTTAAAAATGGCCTGTGAGTGCAGGGTTACCCTCCCAAACTTTGAACAAAGCATCATATGTGTTCTATTGGAACCCAACATACTTGCTTTCAGGGCTGGGTTCTGGTCTCAAGAAGTCAGTGTTCTTTTGAGCTCAGGCCTATGTCGTTTATTCCATAATCAAAAAACCTCCGGTTTACAAGAAGAGTTAAGGCTCTTACAAATTCATTCATGCACTATAAAGCATGGAAATTGCAAGTTAAGTCTCCCACCTTAACTTCCGTGCCATGTTAGCAGTAAAGACATTGCACAGTCTCACATATTGTGCTCACTTACAACTTAGGCTTCATGCACCCACACTTTGCCTTTATCTTTCAGCTTCAATCCTCTTCCTCTTTGCAGGTTGGGGGAAACACTGAAGCTGGGGACAGCAGGGCATGAGCTGAATTTGCAAGAGCCTTAACTGCTTGTAAACTGGAGGTTTTTTGATAATGGAATATCCAAGTTTTTTGTTAAATACAGTGCAATTGAGAAACTTTTTCCTGCTGGCGCAGTAGAATCCTGAGCAACATAACCACTATGGGAGCAGGGCTTAGGGGAGGTCAAGGTGGAAGAGATGCTCCCTTCAGTTTAGAAAGTTAACTGCTCTCTATGATCTCTCTAGCTCATGGCTTGTACAGGAGTCTTCCACTCTACTCCCCACTGTCAAAGCTCTTTTCCTTGTGCAACACTGACCATTCTGTTTTCTATAAGGACCTTCCTCTGTACAGGACCCCCTGGTTAGTTCACTCCTTGTACAGGACTCCCTGATTCTGCTGTGCCCATGTATAGGACTCTCCACCTGGCATAATGCTGCCCATCCTGCAGCTCTCCCCCTGTACAAAGCTCCCTCACTCAGTTCTCCTCTGTCCAGGGCTCTCCCCTGGCACAATTATGGCCATTATTCTGCAGCTCTCTGTCTCTACAAGACTCCCTCACTTTACTCCCCCTTGGACAGGGCTCCCTTTCTTGCACAATGCTGTTTACTCTGTAGACCTCCCCCTGTACTGGGTTCCATATTCTGTATTCCCAGTAAAGCTGCTCCCTGTAAAGTGCCCCATGCATGGCTTACACTGTGGAAACTATTTACAGAGGCTCTGCCCCTACTCTCACCCCTTAATGCCCACCCCCCCTATGTGTATGCTCCCTGCTCCCCCATAGGATTTCCCTCCCTGGGCTGAGGCTGACTCTTAGGCCATTTTTAGACGAGTGTGGCAGCGCCTGCACTTGTTTTCCAAAAGACCCGGCAGTCCGCTTTACACGTGACGCCGCCGCCGAATATGCGCATGCGCGGGCGATGCGCATCCATTTCCGGCCACGTATGACTGGCCTCGATCGCCGACCTGGTCAGTTCACGGCCGGAAATGGATGCGCATCGCCTGCGCATGCGCGTATTTGGTGGCGGCATCACGTGTAAAGTGGACTGCCGGGTCTTTGGGAAAACAAGCGTGGGCGCTGCCGTGCTCATCTAAAAACAGCCTTAGAGTCCTCCCAAGATGACTATATTTGCCACTCTGCCCCACAGGGCTGCTCAGCACAGGACCCCACCATCTCCCTGCCCCCCTCCTGCAGAAAGCCCACTGTATCAGCCCAGAGCACCCACTTACCCCTCATTCCTTAGTGAGGTTGGGAAAGTCAGGAGGGAGAGGTGTTGAAAGAAGATCGATTCCATCCTGCCTGTAGCCTCCTGTCCCTGTCTCTGGGATAAACCTCTACCCTCTTCCTGCACTTGGGACCATCCCAGGCAAACTCCAGCACTCCAGCCCCAGTCATGCTCTTCCAATGGGGCACCCCATTGGAGTTGCAGCCCAGATACCCCACATTTTTGGAGGGGGAAGGGCTGTCACTGAAATTCATGTGCTCTGTGGTTCTGGGCAGGTTTAGGGGGCAAGATCAGCCACCCTAAACATCACTGCGGGATTTGCTAGGTCTGTTGTTTAGCCATCTCGGCGTCCCTGGCCCCCAAACTGAGGTGCCTGCTGTGTGGGATCAGATCAGAATGACCTTCAGCTCTCTCCCTTGCACAGGCCTTGTTCTCCTTGCTCTTACAAGTTTGCAAGAGGCGTGGAGGCTGTTTAAAAGCACCCTTCTGGAAGCCCAGATTAAATGCATCCCGCAAGTAAAAAAAGGAAGCAGGAAGACCAAAACTCTTCTTCTATGGCTAAATGGGGATGTGAAGGAGGCTATTAGAGCCAAAAAGTCATCCTTTAAGAAATGGAAGGCTAGTTCCAATGAAAATAATACGAAAGAGCATAAGCACTGGCAACGTAAATGTAAAGTGTTAATAAGGCAGTCCAAGAGAGATTTTGAAGGGAGGCTTGCTAAAGAGGCAAAGAAAAGCAACAAAAACTTTTTCAAATACATCAGAAGCAAGAAGCTTGCTAGGGAGTCAGTTGGGCCATTAGATGACAAGGGAGTAAAAAGGGTGGCTCAGGGAGGATAAGGACATTGCAGAGAAGCTGAATGTGTTCTTTGTGTCGGTCTTCACTGTGGAGGATTTGTGGGAGGTACACGCACCGGATCCTTGCTTTGTGGGCAAGGAATTGGAAGAGCTGTTACAAATCAATGTGACGTTGGAGGATGTTCTAGGGCAAACTGACAAACTGAATACTAACAAGTCACCAGGACCAGATGGCATTCACCCCAGAGTTCTGAAGGAACTCAAATATGAAATCGCAGACCTACTGTTAGTAATTTGTAACCTGTCACTAAAATCTGCCACTGTACCTGAGGACTGGAGGGTGGCAAATATAACCCCAATATTTAAAAAGGGATCCAGAGGCGATCCTGGAAACTACAGACCAGTAAACTTGACGTCTGTGCTGGGCAAAATGGTGGAAACCATCATTAAGGACAGAATTACAGGGCATGTTGACAAACATGTCTTAATGGGGAAGAGTCAACACAGATTTAGTAAAGGTAAGTCATGCCTCACTAACCTGTTGGAATTCTTTGAGGGTGTAAATAAGCGTGTGGACAAGGGAGACCCAGTAGATATAGTGTATCTGGATTTCCAGAAAGCATTTGATAAGGTCCCTCATGAGAGACTCTTGAGAAAGTTAAAAAGTCATGGGATA
>QEPC01010348.1:153521-175974 GCA_003113815.1 Sphenodon punctatus | reverse complement strand
GTCATAATGCCTCTATACAAATCAATGGTGCGACCGCACCTCAAATATTGTGTGCAGTTCTGGTCGCCCCATCTCAAAAAAGACATAGCTGAACTAGAAAAGGTACAGAGAAGGGCAACAAAAATGATCAAGGGCATGGAAGGGCTCCCGTATGAGGAGAAGCTTGGTAGGTTGGGGCTCTTCAGTTTGGAGAAGAGATGACTAAAAGGAGATATGATAGAGGTCTATAAAATCATGAGTGTTGTGGAACTAATAAACAAGGAGCAGTTATCTGCCCTCTCGGCTAGTACTAGAACTAGGGGACACTCCATGGAACTCATGGGCGGCAAGTTTAAAACAAATAAAAGAAAATATTTTTTTCACTCAGCGTACAATTGGGTTGTGGAATCTACTGCCAGAGACTGTGGTAAGGGCCAGTACTATAGCTGAGTTTAAAAGAGGTTTGCACAAGTTTTTGGAAGATAGATCCATTAGCAGCTATTAGCCAGACAGGATCAGGGAACATGACAGGAGCTGGGGGAAAACAACAGGTAATGGATCCCCCATTGTGACCTGTTCAGTGCTTCTCCCAAGCCACTGTCGGAGACAGGATACTGGGCTATATGGACCATTGGTCTGACCCAGTATGGCACTTATGTTCTTATGTTCCTCATCTCCCCACCAGATCAGCTCTAAACATGGCTGATCAGTCACTCACACTGCCCTGTGGGACGTGAAGTTCCCCCTCTTTCCCCAGCACTGATAGGCTCTAGCAAGCAGTGCCTGCTGGAAGTTGTAGTCCCCAGTATTAAAGACTGTTTGCTTTTAAAGTCTCTGCATTACACATAGAGTGTTTGCAAGCACTACACACTCAGGATGGTCTCGATAGGCTAACACTGAATTTTCAAGATGTCATAACTTAAAAACTACTAACCGAATTTACAAAAAGCAAACCAGAAGGCACCCCCTGGCAGCCTCCTTGAATTTTTGAAGAGGCTTACACCTCCTCCCAACCAACACAAAACCCCTTTACCCTGCTGAGATCGAGGCAGTCTAACTTTTGAAAACACAGGCTTCAAAGTGCAGTTTTCAAACTGCGACATCTCAGCTGCTATCCAGCCAATTCAGAAAGCATGAACTGCTTACTCCAGTGATCCTTCACTACAGATCTCACGATCCTAACTTTAATCATGCCAATTTGATAGCAAATAGAATGTTGGAGCTTTATAATGGCGGGTGTAACACACCTCAACTATTAGCGCTCCCGCTAATCTGGCGCCTGGGCTGGAGTAATTCCCCTCCCTCTCCCCTCCCACGCTCGAATAATGAGTGGGGATGCCACCTATGTATATTTTTCCAGGCCAATTATGAAAAATACATGCTGTAGGGCCAGGCCCTGCAACATGTATTTCTCATAAGTGGCCTGGAAAAATATACATAGGTGACAACCCTATTTACGAGGGGCTTGGAGTGATTAAAGATTAAAGATGAATGATTTTTTACTGTGAGGGCAGGTCTTAGAATCTGTAAGGCCTAGGGCTAAAATAAAATGTGAGGTCCACTATGGCTGCCTCTGGCAGTGTTAGGGTTGGTGGGGAGCAAGGTATCCAGGAAGTGGGCAGACATGGGGTGAAGGGGATCAGGGCTGGGGAGATGAGAAGGGAGGGGAAAACAGCGGACAAGGCTGAGGGCAAGGACTGGGAGCAAGACTAGGGATGAGCACAGCAGCAACACAGGAAGAGAAGTGAGGGTAAGTGAGGGATGTTGTTCCTCCCAGATTCCTCTTGCTGCCAGCAAGCCTTATATTTATTTATTTATGCCAATGTTTTTATTTATTTATTTATACCAATTTTTTATCCCGCCCCTCCTGCCCACAGGGCAGCCCGGGGCGGCGAACAACAATATAAAACAACAAAACAATAAAAATTTAAAACAATTAAAATTCACAATTATGCAGGGAAAAGAAACCCTCCCCCCTCCCCCTTGCCAAAGGCCTGGCGGAACAGCCAGGTCTTTACATAAATGCCGAAATAGCAGGAGAGCGGGGGCCAACGGAGCCTCCTCTGGGAGCGAATTCCGCAGCACAGGGGCGGCCACCGAAAAAGATCTAGCATTGGTGGCCACCCACCTCGCCCGGGGAACCTCCAAGAAGACTCCCACGAATGATCTCAAGGGTCGCACGGGCACATGGGGAATGAGGCGGCGATCCTGCAGATAAGTTTTTATACTGCTCCCTTCTGCCTACAGGCAGCTCAGGGCAGTGAACAATAAAATTATATAAAATATAAAAATATAAAACAACATACACATAAAATATCAATAAGAACTCAATCACAGACCCGCTTAAAAAAAAAAAAAAATGCCAGCCACCAGGAAGCTTGGTGGTGTGTCAGGGGCTGAAGAGAGACAGGTGGGATGTGGCAAGGGAAAGGTAGGGAGGCTTCTTGGGGGGTGGGGGGAGCACAACTGGGCCTGAGGGGAGTGACACAGAAGGGCTGGCTACCACCTCAGAATTCCTGAGGGTGTTGGTTCAAGTCTAGGTAGCATGGCCAAAAGAGGATGCTTATGAAAAATACATGGCGCAGGGCTCCAATACAGCCCTGAAACATGTATTTTTCATAGGGTTCCTCTTTTAAGAGATATGGCCACCCTAAGGCTAAGTGGTGGTGTCTGTGGTAGCAGCCGCCCCAGGAGCAGTGTGAGGGGCTACTGGTGGCTCTGGCAGGAGTAGTGGTCACTCAGCCTTGGTGATGTGAGTGTGAGACCCAGGATAACTGACTGTTTTCCCTGCCTTAAGTCAGACCCTGTTGACTGTCTTGGTGATGAGTGAAAAATAGAAATGAACCAACCCATAGCATTATCTGAGAGGATATCAGAGACTGTGACAAACAGAATTATATTAATGTTGGCAAACTTCTGCCCAATCTGCATGTGTTTTGTGTATGAGAAACCAGACCAGCAAGTGTTCCAAATTATATCATTAAACCAAAATAGTAAATACATGGGAAATTACTTTAATGCTTGACATGGTTATTTTTTTTTTCTTTCCATTTTCTAAAGTGCTAATGTTCAGTGAAGTACAACAAGAAATATGAATTTTACAGGCAAAAACAGAGGCCGCTTGTCTCCTGGAGAGGTACCAATAAAACTGTGCAACAAAGCCACTCATTTGCTCTTTAACGTTCACATACACCTGAACATACAGCACATGCACACACCACTCTATATTTATTTATACATACTGAATAGATACATATATACCTTTTAACTGCTGCACAGAATTCCAATCCCAGCTGAATATTTTGGCTGTGCACATCCCTGCTTTAGAGGTCTCTCATGATCCTCCTGCACACATTTCTGCTGCCTTTCTAACGGTCAGCTTGGAACACTGTTTGCCCTGCAGTGGTCAAGCTTTGCCAGAATCCAAACTTTAGCTACTGCTGAACTCCCGCCTCGCAAGGGGTTCTTGGTTTGGATTAAACAATAAACAAAAGCCATGAGCTCCTGCTTTCAAAGGTTTAAAATTTGCTCACTCTAATGCTGTCCATGTTTCCTCTGAGGTCGCTTGAACCATTCAGTGTATCGCAGATGGTCTCACAACCTCCATTGCTGGAGGCTGGACTGCTAGCAGTGAGGTGTCTATTGTGTTCTGTTAGGAACTTGAAGGTGAAGTGGTGGCAGGTGTCTTTTTGCCTACTGCCTTCCTGAAGGGGACTCAGAAAAGTGCTGGAGTTCTTCCACTCCTGGAATGTGTACATTTCTGTGTGGGGGTGCGTAATTTTGCTCAGGTAGCCCAGGCTGGGGGTCGCTGAGGATAACGTTCTCTGGCTGCCATCTAGAAAACTCCCATTGTCTTCCAGTGAGTCCTTGCGGGAATGTTCGAAGGAGCCACGAAGGTTCCAGTTCCTGTAGTTGTAGGCCCACCAACCGAGCCGTTTCCGTCGATGGCACTGGCACTTGATGATACGGATGAACGCTCTCTTGAACTCCTTGCTCGAGCAGGGGTAGATTATTGGATTCAAGCAGCTGTTGAAATAGCCAAGCCAAAAAACGACTTTGAAGACAGTTTCAGGTGGCCTCAGAGCAGAAAACATAGACCCTGTCAGGGAGAAACAAGCAGAGAAAATGGCTGAAACAACCAGTCCTGATGGTCTTTTTATAAAAGCAGCAAGATGAATCTGTGATATTCATGGAAGATCCTGCTATTATGTAGAATAATAATATCATAGAGCTAGAAATAACCTCAAAGGTTATCTGGTACAGCTCCCTGCTATAAAGCAGGACCCACAGATAAACACTTGACTAACCTATTGTTGAAGACCTCCAGTGATGGAGCTTCTACAACCCCCTTTGTCCTTGCATTCCAAATTATATCACTAACCCATTTTTGCAATTCTTTTTCCTACATAAAACTTGTCTTTGCTAAGATCAATCATGCTTGCCCTTTCCGTTGGGATCTTGGGCCATATATGTAATTTTTTTGGAAGTAGTGGGTGTGGGGGTACATCTTTGCAAGAAAAAGCTCCTAGTTCAGGACTTGCAGTGGGGGGGGGGGAGGAGGAGGAGAGAAAGATTCCTGTCTCCCCACTGATGGGAAACAGGATCCTCAGCTCACTCTGCAAATCCCAGAGCCATCAGATGCTGTTTCCTGGATGAACACAAACAAGCACATTTTTGTTATTTTTTTCCCACCCTCCATAAAATTTTAACATATACAGTATTTCTAAGGTTAAAAACAAGAGGAAAAAACCCCCATTCAGTTGCTTTTGATAAAAAGTCCATGCAGAAGCAAAAAAGAGAAACAAACATAAGGTTTTTAAAAGCAGCCTTTAGTAGTTCAGCTTTCATGGGAAAACGCAGTAACACTAGGGCTTAGATAGATTGTATTTTCTTTGTCTCGGCAGAGATTTTCTACCGAGGTGGAAAAACCTGCAGAGATCCTGCATGGTGAATATGCCATGCCGAGTCCCCGCTCATCTGTTCCGATTAGGGTTGCCACCTCTGTATATTTTTCCAGGCCATTTATGAAACATACATGTTGCAGGGCCTGCATTGGGGCCATAGGTGCCAGCCCTGCAACATGTATGTTTCATAAGTGGCCTGGAAAAATATACAGAGGTGGAAACCCTAGTTCCGCTTGGGAGGAAGGGGGAGCCAGAGCCTGCTCTTGCCCTCTGTTTCAGGAGCCTCTGGTCTTGGCACCCATGACCCTGTTCATTGGTGACGGGCACGAGTGTCTTTTTTGCCCAAGGTAGAGCAGTTGGCAGCAGAGCTGACACATGGGAAAATGAGAGCAAGAGGTTTTTGATAAGCGCCTGACTTAAAAATAAGAGTTCAACAAGAGTCATAATATTATTGTAACTATAATTACAACTGTTCAAACTTCTGGAACTTTGCATTACATCAGTGGTGGGAAACCTCTGATCGAGGGGCCAAATCAGCCCAAGGCTGTATTTTATTTGGCTCATATCCAGTTCCTGGCTCTGCTGTAGGGATCCAGTCCCTACCCTCAAGCACTGAAAGCGTGAGCTTAGGGGATGGGAGTGGGGCATGCACTCAAGGGCTGGGGACAGATCTCTGGCATAGATCCAGGATCAGGATCCTCTCCTTCCTTTCCCTTTCCTGAGCACAATTCTTAAGCTCCCCAGCCTCCAACAGAGTTTGTACTAATTTTCAAAGAGACCCATGTGAAAAGGTTCTCCTCCCCTGCCTGCATGATATAATGATATGATGTGCTGCTGGAGCACAAAGCTGCTGCTCGTACAGACCATCCCACAAAAGGGGAGCATCTACGCATGGGGCCCTTGTGATGGTAGACACCACAGTCCTATTCATTACTGCTAAAGCTGGCCAAGTAGAACTCAATCTGTCTTAGGGATGGGGTGGGGGGTCTTCCAAACTCAACAGACACAAATGTAATGGCAGGGAAAATAGGTACACTTCTTGCCACCCCTAATTTGCATGAATTTGCATGTGTTTACAAATATTTGTAATCACCCAATGACTAATTTTAGGAATGAGCTGGGAAAAAAGGTTGTCTGTGAGAAATTATGTGTACATGCATATGTATATGCAGGATTGATAGTTCAAGTTACAATTTAGCTTATTAAAAATCAAAATTCTCAAATGTGCACTGACTTTGGCTCTGAAATTTTAGTTTTGAAGTCACTCAGAGGATCACGGAGGGAAGAAGTGGTAGTCTCTTTGAGCACAAAAAAGAACCATCTCTCCAAACACATTCACACACAGGGCCAGGGTATGAGTAGTACTGCCTAGGTGTTACCTTCCTTTGTTTTTTGATAACAGTGTTTTATCCTAAGCTTGTTAAAGTGAGAAAAGGTGCCCCACTCCCAGCAAAGAATGTCCCTTCCTTAATAGCTAGGGCTGCTGCCATCAATCAGTTGTATGGCACTGCTGATCATACCCTACCCTATCAGGGGAAGGTTGAGGTTGGTGACCAAAACTGGGTGATAGGATTACGCCCCCCCCCCCAACAAACAAACAAAGAACCACCACCAAAGGATATATTGGAACCTTAGTGTCAAGTCTCAGAACAGCCTTACTGGCCAGGAGCCATTACAGATTCTCTCTGCACTAGGAAAGCAGCTGAGTCAGTAACAACTCTCGGAATGCTTGACTGGTGAGGGATGACTACCAACATATTTCCCTGCTCTCATTTCAGTGCCGAGGTCATGCCCTGGGCCTCAAAACTATGCACATAACTCCATCCAATAGACTTGGCTACGTGCTATTTAACCAGGGAAAGAGCTGGGTCACGCAGATATCCACAGCGGCTGCTTTCCTAGTCAACACTTGGTTCTGATTTGACAAAGGGTTGAATTCCTGCAACTCCCCCTGGAAGCCTTTAGAAACTTGAGGACGTGCTGCACCTCACAGGGGGAGTTCATTTGCTGGCAGGTTCAGGAACTCTGCCTCTCAGGGCCAGTCACAGAATATTCAGGGCTCAGAGCCAGAAGGACAGGTAGAGATCCGTGTGTGTCTCCATGCGGTTTCCAGGGCAGGAGGGTAATTGGAGAGGGGACAGGTTTTGCATAAGTGGGGCATTAGGGCCTTGCAGGAAGTGCCTGCCTCACTGCCCCTCCAGAGGGGTCCCAGGAGCACCACTAGGGTAGGGTAGCTGTACCTCCCCTTTAAAAGAGGACACTGCACTGGAATCAATGCAGCCTTGCAACCTGTTTTTTTCATAAGCATCTTTTTAAAGGGGACATATGGCCACCCTACACGAGGGCCACCACTGCTACTGTGGGAGAGACCCTATGGGCTTCAGGAATGTTGGCACCCCATCTCTGCTGTCACTGCTACAAAGGTGACACAGGAGTGCAGGGCCTTAAAGGTTGTGTAGGAATTGGTGGGACTCGAGGTATGCTGTAGAGCTGTAGGGCTCTGAAATAAAGGATGCTTCCTTATCCTTATCTTATACGTGATCTGTACTCGACGGTGTTGTTTAATGTATTCATTAATTATCTGGAAAGGGGAGTAAGGAGTGAGGTGATCAAATTTGCAGACGATACCAAGTTATTCAAGGTAGTTAAAACATGAGCAGACTGTGAAGAATTGTCAGGGGATCTTGTGAGACTGGGTGACTGGGCATCTAAATGACAGATGAAATTTAATGTGGGCAAGTACAAATTGGTGCATACAGGGAAAAACAATCCAAACTTTATGTACACAATGCTAGGTTCTAAATTAGGAGATACCACTCAGGAAAAGAATCTTGGAGTCATTGTGGACAATACACCGAAATCCTCAACTCAGTGTGCGGTGGTTGTCAAAAAAGCAAACATAATGTTAGGAATTATTCATAAAGGGATAAAGAATAAAACTGAAAATATCATAATGCCACTATACAAGTCTATGGTGCGACCACACCATGAATATTGTGTGCAGTTCTGATCAACCCATCTCAAAAAAGATATTGTTGAAATAGAAAAGGTACGGAGAAGGGCAACAAAAATGATAAGGGGTATGGAGTGGCTCCCCCATGAAGAGAGGCTGGATAGGTTGGGGCTCTTCAGCTTGGAGAAGAGATGACTGAGAGGGGGTATGATAGACGTTTATAAAATCACGAGTGGTGTAGAACTTTTTATACCCTTTAAAAGGCACAGTTATGAACTCCACTTCTCCAGTGCTATTGCCTTGGGCAACTACACCATTTATCCGTAGGATGGGTGGACTCGGCATGTGTCCAGTTTTAAAGGCAGTATATCATCACTGTCCTATGTTCTGAGATAGGACAGTAAGAGAATGTAATGTGCCCTGAACAGGCAAGACTTGGGGTTTTTTCAGACATGACGCTAAACCCAGTTTAACCACACTTTAACCACACTTAAATTTCTTATGCATGTTACAGGGCTGCATAGGGCACCAATACAGCCCTGCAACATGCATAAGAAAAGTTCAAGTGTAGTTAAAGTGTGGTTAAACTGGGGTTAGCGTCATGACTAAAAACACCCATAGTTCCTTTCTGACTTCGAGACTGCACCAGCCAACACATTTTGGCCTTTTTAGTATGAGACGCATCCACTAATGCCCACACAGATTTGCTGCATGGGCATGAGTGGGTGCCCCCATGTGCATGCTGCGGCAGGTGAGTGGGGGTGCGTACGCGCTCCTGTGACCCACGCACCTCCACCCACCTCCTACTCACGGAGCAGTTCACCAAAACGGCGATTGCTCCGTGAGTGGGGATGTGTGGAAATGCAGGGGGGATTGGAGTTTGCCTGTGTGAACTGCCCCCCTGCACCACCCACGCTGCTGTGGCGCAAACTGGTTCCCCCCCGCACTGCGACCTGTATAAAAATGGCCATTATCTGGCTGTGAAATAAGATGCTACTAGTACTGGTCAACAGAAGGTAAGGTTACTTCCCCTGAATCCCCAGCATACAGAAGAAAGCAGGAAGGAAACAGTATGTTCCTGAGAAATAATCCCCCCCAACGCAGATTATGGAGTGGAAGAACATGTGCTATTTCTTACTGTGAACTATTCAGCTGAAATAAATATTTGGAAAAGTGGGCAAACCTGTTGAATTAACTGTACCCGAACCAAAACTGGTAAGGTGGATGGATGCTATCCATTTCTGTTCTGTTGGTTATTCTTTTCTATTACTTTGGGTTGTTGTTTTTTTTCTTCCAGTTTTTCAGCTTGGTTATTTTAGGGTGGTGGGTTTTTTTTGTTTTTTTTTGTAATTTTGGAAATATTAGACAGTACTCTCGTGCATGTGCAATTGCCAAAAATGACATAACTGAAATATCAAAATGCCCCTAAAACCCATATAAATAAACCAAAAACATGAAATAACTGAAGCAGAGGATCCAAAAGAGAGGATATGTGAATACCCATTTTGGTCATGGATATTATTTGGATATTCGGTGAGCTATCTGAAAATGCAAATAATACCCACAAATAAGAAATCTATTATGAGTTTTCACTCTAGTGAACTGACTACATTACTGATAATGGCCCTAAGGATTTTTTTGGGGGGTGGGGATAAGTTAAAAGGTGCTGAGTGCCTTGCACATGGGTTTATACTGGGGTGAATCTAGGCCAATGTACTTCACTATACACTTCTATATACTTCACAAAATAATCTCTGATGGGGCATTTTCAGACAAGACACTCCCCACCCACCTCCCACCCATTATACATGTTGCAAGGCACCCATAGGGCAACACTGCAGCCCTGCAACATGTATAGTGGGTGGGGGGTAGTGGATGAAGAGTGTCTTGTCTGAAAATGTCCATGGTGTAATACCCACCCACTAAAGTCAGCTGTCACTTCAACCATTGACTTCAGCGAAGACTAAATATTTCACTAGCCCTTTTAATCTACTGACCTAGATAAATCCTTTTCTTCACCAATGACAAATACTTTTTGCTGATTTGGAACTGAAGATAGAGGAATAAGTGTAACACGTGATCTGACATCAGTCAAGCACTGAAATGTAGCTGATAGGTTTCCAGAAGATGAAACAAAATAACAGTATCACTTAAATTGAGTCTGGCTGGCTCACATTAAGTACTTGACAGGAGCAACAAACATTTGTATCCTTCCAGGAGATAAATCAAGAAAAGCGTGTGAAACCTGTATACAGTTTTAAAAAAAGCTGATCCAAGCTTATAACTTGAGCCATCATGAGCAAGGTATGCCAAACTCTCCCACACACTTGCTCCCAAAATTTCTCAAGGGTCATTTTCTAAATAGCAGTTACAAATATTTTCTTTGATTGAGTCGATGCAGAAGCTGACTAGAAGGAATGAGCCGTTCTGGTGTTCTGCTCCCAACATAAACTGACTGCTTAGTTTTCTAAAGCCAATGGGCCCAAGCCACTAAAGACAAACAGAACTTGAGAGAGAGCCAATGAGAACGTCCTATTATTTTTTTGAGTAGGGCCTATTCAGGGGTGGGGGAACTCTTCTTGTGGACCACATCATCAATTTAAAGTTGGCCCATGGGATGTACCAAAATAAAGGGGTGCAACAGAGGGGCACACCAGGAAGCTTTAGGCATTTTGTTGCCATAGGCACAAGGATTCATTTTTCACACACACAAACACTGCCCTGAGGCAGTTCCTGGATGCACCTTTCACACACACACTGCCCTGAGGCAGGCTAAAGTAGCCGCAGCTGTAGACGTGACAGGCTGCCATGGAAACCAAGTGACCACAGCTGCCTGGAGCAAAGCAGGTTACCAGGAGAACCTTTTACACACAAAAGTTCTGGAAGAAGTTTCACATAGAAGTTCAAAGAGTCGGATGCTTAAGATCTGGATGAGTGATTTAGACACACAGAAAGTTCTGGATGTTACAGCAAACATCCAGGAGAAATGTGTGTCTAAAGACACCCCCTGTGAAAGGGGGGTTAGGTTCCCTGCTCAGGCTGCTCCCCAGCCAACAGCTGACCATTGGTGAACAGAGATCGCCATCCCTAGGGGATTCTCTGCCAATCAGCTGTCATTAGGGTGGCCATACCTCCCCTTTAAAAGAGGACACTTATGAAAAATACATGCTGCAGGGCTGCATTGGTTCCAGTGCAGCCCTGCACAGTGTATTTTTTCGTAAGTGTCCTCTTTTAAAGGGGAGGTATGGCCACCCTAGCGACAGCTGATTGGCAGAGAATCCCCTAGGGATGGCGATCTCTGTTCACCAATGGTCAGCTGTTGGCTGGGGAGCAGCCTGAGCAGGGAACCTAACCCCCCTTTCACAGGGGGTGTCTTTAGACACACATTTCTCCTGGATGTTTGCTGTAACATCCAGAACTTTCTGTGTGTCTAAATCACTCATCCAGATCTTAAGCATCCGACTCTTTGAACTTCTATGTGAAACTTCTTCCAGAACTTTTGTGTGTAAAAGGTTCTCCTGGTAACCTGCTTTGCTCCAGGCAGCTGTGGTCACTTGGTTTCCATGGCAGCCTGTCACGTCTACAGCTGCGGCTACTTTAGCCTGCCTCAGGGCAGTGTGTGTGTGAAAGGTGCATCCAGGAACTGCCTCAGGGCAGTGTTTGTGTGTGTGAAAAATGAATCCTTGTGCCTATGGCAACAAAATGCCTAAAGCTTCCTGGTGTGCCCCTCTGTTGCACCCCTTTATTTTGGTACAGCCCATGGGCCAACTTTAAATTGATGATGTGGTCCACAAGAAGAGTTCCCCCACCCCTGAATAGGCCCTACTCAAAAAAATAATAGGACGTTCTCATTGGCTCTCTCTCAAGTTCTGTTTGTCTTTAGTGGCTTGGGCCCATTGGCTTTAGAAAACTAAGCAGTCAGTTTATGTTGGGAGCAGAACACCAGAACGGCTCATTCCTTCTAGTCAGCTTCTGCATCGACTCAATCAAAGAAAATATTTGTAACTGCTATTTAGAAAATGACCCTTGAGAAATTTTGGGAGCAAGTGTGTGGGAGAGTTTGGCATACCTTGCTCATGATGGCTCAAGTTATAAGCTTGGATCAGCTTTTTTTAAAACTGTATACAGGTTTCACACGCTTTTCTTGATTTATCTCCTGGAAGGATACAAATGTTTGTTGCTCCTGTCAAGTACTTAATGTGAGCCAGCCAGACTCAATTTAAGTGATACTGTTATTTTGTTTCATCTTCTGGAAACCTATCAGCTACATTTCAGTGCTTGACTGATGTCAGATCACGTGTTACACTTATTCCTCTATCTTCAGTTCCAAATCAGCAAAAAGTATTTGTCATTGGTGAAGAAAAGGATTTATCTAGGTCAGTAGATTAAAAGGGCTAGTGAAATATTTAGTCTTCGCTGAAGTCAATGGTTGAAGTGACAGCTGACTTTAGTGGGTGGGTATTACACCATGGACATTTTCAGACAAGACACTCTTCATCCACTACCCCCCACCCACTATACATGTTGCAGGGCTGCAGTGTTGCCCTATGGGTGCCTTGCAACATGTATAATGGGTGGGAGGTGGGTGGGGAGTGTCTTGTCTGAAAATGCCCCATCAGAGATTATTTTGTGAAGTATATAGAAGTGTATAGTGAAGTACATTGGCCTAGATTCACCCCAGTATAAACCCATGTGCAAGGCACTCAGCACCTTTTAACTTATCCCCACCCCCCAAAAAAATCCTTAGGGCCATTATCAGTAATGTAGTCAGTTCACTAGAGTGAAAACTCATAATAGATTTCTTATTTGTGGGTATTATTTGCATTTTCAGATAGCTCACCGAATATCCAAATAATATCCATGACCAAAATGGGTATTCACATATCCTCTCTTTTGGATCCTCTGCTTCAGTTATTTCATGTTTTTGGTTTATTTATATGGGTTTTAGGGGCATTTTGATATTTCAGTTATGTCATTTTTGGCAATTGCACATGCACGAGAGTACTGTCTAATATTGCCAAAATTACAAAAAAAAACAAAAAAAACCCACC
The DNA here is from genome assembly GCA_003113815.1 of Sphenodon punctatus. Classification (NCBI taxonomy): domain Eukaryota; kingdom Metazoa; phylum Chordata; class Lepidosauria; order Sphenodontia; family Sphenodontidae; genus Sphenodon; species Sphenodon punctatus. The sequence continues at coordinate 163,087 of QEPC01010348.1, read as the reverse complement.
ACCCTAAAATAACCAAGCTGAAAAACTGGAAGAAAAAAAACAACAACCCAAAGTAATAGAAAAGAATAACCAACAGAACAGAAATGGATAGCATCCATCCACCTCACCAGTTTTGGTTCGGGTACAGTTAATTCAACAGGTTTGCCCACTTTTCCAAATATTTATTTCAGCTGAATAGTTCACAGTAAGAAATAGCACATGTTCTTCCACTCCATAATCTGCGTTGGGGGGGATTATTTCTCAGGAACATACTGTTTCCTTCCTGCTTTCTTCTGTATGCTGGGGATGCAGGGGAAGTAACCTTACCTTCTGTTGACCAGTACTAGTAGCATCTTATTTCACAGCCAGATAATGGCCATTTTTATACAGGTCGCAGTGCGGGGGGGAACCAGTTTGCGCCACAGCAGCGTGGGTGGTGCAGGGGGGCAGTTCACACAGGCAAACTCCAATCCCCCCTGCATTTCCACACATCCCCACTCACGGAGCAATCGCCGTTTTGGTGAACTGCTCCGTGAGTAGGAGGTGGGTGGAGGTGCGTGGGTCACAGGAGCGCGTACGCACCCCCACTCACCTGCCGCAGCATGCACATGGGGGCACCCACTCATGCCCATGCAGCAAATCTGTGTGGGCATTAGTGGATGCGTCTCATACTAAAAAGGCCAAAATGTGTTGGCTGGTGCAGTCTCGAAGTCAGAAAGGAACTATGGGTGTTTTTAGTCATGACGCTAACCCCAGTTTAACCACACTTTAACTACACTTGAACTTTTCTTATGCATGTTGCAGGGCTGTATTGGTGCCCTATGCAGCCCTGTAACATGCATAAGAAATTTAAGTGTGGTTAAAGTGTGGTTAAACTGGGTTTAGCGTCATGTCTGAAAAAACCCCAAGTCTTGCCTGTTCAGGGCACATTACATTCTCTTACTGTCCTATCTCAGAACATAGGACAGTGATGATATACTGCCTTTAAAACTGGACACATGCCGAGTCCACCCATCCTACGGATAAATGGTGTAGTTGCCCAAGGCAATAGCACTGGAGAAGTGGAGTTCATAACTGTGCCTTTTAAAGGGTATAAAAAGTTCTACACCACTCGTGATTTTATAAACGTCTATCATACCCCCTCTCAGTCATCTCTTCTCCAAGCTGAAGAGCCCCAACCTATCCAGCCTCTCTTCATGGGGGAGCCACTCCATACCCCTTATCATTTTTGTTGCCCTTCTCCGTACCTTTTCTATTTCAACAATATCTTTTTTGAGATGGGTTGATCAGAACTGCACACAATATTCAGGGTGTGGTCGCACCATAGACTTGTATAGTGGCATTATGATATTTTCAGTTTTATTCTTTATCCCTTTATGAATAATTCCTAACATTATGTTTGCTTTTTTGACAACCACCGCACACTGAGTTGAGGATTTCGGTGTATTGTCCACAATGACTCCAAGATTCTTTTCCTGAGTGGTATCTCCTAATTTAGAACCTAGCATTGTGTACATAAAGTTTGGATTGTTTTTCCCTGTATGCACCAATTTGTACTTGCCCACATTAAATTTCATCTGTCATTTAGATGCCCAGTCACCCAGTCTCACAAGATCCCCTGACAATTCTTCACAGTCTGCTCATGTTTTAACTACCTTGAATAACTTGGTATCGTCTGCAAATTTGATCACCTCACTCCTTACTCCCCTTTCCAGATAATTAATGAATACATTAAACAACACCGTCGAGTACAGATCACGTATAAGATAAGGATAAGGAAGCATCCTTTATTTCAGAGCCCTACAGCTCTACAGCATACCTCGAGTCCCACCAATTCCTACACAACCTTTAAGGCCCTGCACTCCTGTGTCACCTTTGTAGCAGTGACAGCAGAGATGGGGTGCCAACATTCCTGAAGCCCATAGGGTCTCTCCCACAGTAGCAGTGGTGGCCCTCGTGTAGGGTGGCCATATGTCCCCTTTAAAAAGATGCTTATGAAAAAAACAGGTTGCAAGGCTGCATTGATTCCAGTGCAGTGTCCTCTTTTAAAGGGGAGGTACAGCTACCCTACCCTAGTGGTGCTCCTGGGACCCCTCTGGAGGGGCAGTGAGGCAGGCACTTCCTGCAAGGCCCTAATGCCCCACTTATGCAAAACCTGTCCCCTCTCCAATTACTCTCCTGCCCTGGAAACCGCATGGAGACACACACGGATCTCTACCTGTCCTTCTGGCTCTGAGCCCTGAATATTCTGTGACTGGCCCTGAGAGGCAGAGTTCCTGAACCTGCCAGCAAATGAACTCCCCCTGTGAGGTGCAGCACGTCCTCAAGTTTCTAAAGGCTTCCAGGGGGAGTTGCAGGAATTCAACCCTTTGTCAAATCAGAACCAAGTGTTGACTAGGAAAGCAGCCGCTGTGGATATCTGCGTGACCCAGCTCTTTCCCTGGTTAAATAGCACGTAGCCAAGTCTATTGGATGGAGTTATGTGCATAGTTTTGAGGCCCAGGGCATGACCTCGGCACTGAAATGAGAGCAGGGAAATATGTTGGTAGTCATCCCTCACCAGTCAAGCATTCCGAGAGTTGTTACTGACTCAGCTGCTTTCCTAGTGCAGAGAGAATCTGTAATGGCTCCTGGCCAGTAAGGCTGTTCTGAGACTTGACACTAAGGTTCCAATATATCCTTTGGTGGTGGTTCTTTGTTTGTTTGTTGGGGGGGGGGCGTAATCCTATCACCCAGTTTTGGTCACCAACCTCAACCTTCCCCTGATAGGGTAGGGTATGATCAGCAGTGCCATACAACTGATTGATGGCAGCAGCCCTAGCTATTAAGGAAGGGACATTCTTTGCTGGGAGTGGGGCACCTTTTCTCACTTTAACAAGCTTAGGATAAAACACTGTTATCAAAAAACAAAGGAAGGTAACACCTAGGCAGTACTACTCATACCCTGGCCCTGTGTGTGAATGTGTTTGGAGAGATGGTTCTTTTTTGTGCTCAAAGAGACTACCACTTCTTCCCTCCGTGATCCTCTGAGTGACTTCAAAACTAAAATTTCAGAGCCAAAGTCAGTGCACATTTGAGAATTTTGATTTTTAATAAGCTAAATTGTAACTTGAACTATCAATCCTGCATATACATATGCATGTACACATAATTTCTCACAGACAACCTTTTTTCCCAGCTCATTCCTAAAATTAGTCATTGGGTGATTACAAATATTTGTAAACACATGCAAATTCATGCAAATTAGGGGTGGCAAGAAGTGTACCTATTTTCCCTGCCATTACATTTGTGTCTGTTGAGTTTGGAAGACCCCCCACCCCATCCCTAAGACAGATTGAGTTCTACTTGGCCAGCTTTAGCAGTAATGAATAGGACTGTGGTGTCTACCATCACAAGGGCCCCATGCGTAGATGCTCCCCTTTTGTGGGATGGTCTGTACGAGCAGCAGCTTTGTGCTCCAGCAGCACATCATATCATTATATCATGCAGGCAGGGGAGGAGAACCTTTTCACATGGGTCTCTTTGAAAATTAGTACAAACTCTGTTGGAGGCTGGGGAGCTTAAGAATTGTGCTCAGGAAAGGGAAAGGAAGGAGAGGATCCTGATCCTGGATCTATGCCAGAGATCTGTCCCCAGCCCTTGAGTGCATGCCCCACTCCCATCCCCTAAGCTCACGCTTTCAGTGCTTGAGGGTAGGGACTGGATCCCTACAGCAGAGCCAGGAACTGGATATGAGCCAAATAAAATACAGCCTTGGGCTGATTTGGCCCCTCGATCAGAGGTTTCCCACCACTGATGTAATGCAAAGTTCCAGAAGTTTGAACAGTTGTAATTATAGTTACAATAATATTATGACTCTTGTTGAACTCTTATTTTTAAGTCAGGCGCTTATCAAAAACCTCTTGCTCTCATTTTCCCATGTGTCAGCTCTGCTGCCAACTGCTCTACCTTGGGCAAAAAAGACACTCGTGCCCGTCACCAATGAACAGGGTCATGGGTGCCAAGACCAGAGGCTCCTGAAACAGAGGGCAAGAGCAGGCTCTGGCTCCCCCTTCCTCCCAAGCGGAACTAGGGTTTCCACCTCTGTATATTTTTCCAGGCCACTTATGAAACATACATGTTGCAGGGCTGGCACCTATGGCCCCAATGCAGGCCCTGCAACATGTATGTTTCATAAATGGCCTGGAAAAATATACAGAGGTGGCAACCCTAATCGGAACAGATGAGCGGGGACTCGGCATGGCATATTCACCATGCAGGATCTCTGCAGGTTTTTCCACCTCGGTAGAAAATCTCTGCCGAGACAAAGAAAATACAATCTATCTAAGCCCTAGTGTTACTGCGTTTTCCCATGAAAGCTGAACTACTAAAGGCTGCTTTTAAAAACCTTATGTTTGTGTCTCTTTTTTGCTTCTGCATGGACTTTTTATCAAAAGCAACTGAATGGGGGTTTTTTCCTCTTGTTTTTAACCTTAGAAATACTGTATATGTTAAAATTTTATGGAGGGTGGGAAAAAAATCACAAAAATGTGCTTGTTTGTGTTCATCCAGGAAACAGCATCTGATGGCTCTGGGATTTGCAGAGTGAGCTGAGGATCCTGTTTCCCATCAGTGGGGAGACAGGAATCTTTCTCTCCTCCTCCTCCCCCCCCCCCACTGCAAGTCCTGAACTAGGAGCTTTTTCTTGCAAAGATGTACCCCCACACCCACTACTTCCAAAAAAATTACATATATGGCCCAAGATCCCAACGGAAAGGGCAAGCATGATTGATCTTAGCAAAGACAAGTTTTATGTAGGAAAAAGAATTGCAAAAATGGGTTAGTGATATAATTTGGAATGCAAGGACAAAGGGGGTTGTAGAAGCTCCATCACTGGAGGTCTTCAACAATAGGTTAGTCAAGTGTTTATCTGTGGGTCCTGCTTTATAGCAGGGAGCTGTACCAGATAACCTTTGAGGTTATTTCTAGCTCTATGATATTATTATTCTACATAATAGCAGGATCTTCCATGAATATCACAGATTCATCTTGCTGCTTTTATAAAAAGACCATCAGGACTGGTTGTTTCAGCCATTTTCTCTGCTTGTTTCTCCCTGACAGGGTCTATGTTTTCTGCTCTGAGGCCACCTGAAACTGTCTTCAAAGTCGTTTTTTGGCTTGGCTATTTCAACAGCTGCTTGAATCCAATAATCTACCCCTGCTCGAGCAAGGAGTTCAAGAGAGCGTTCATCCGTATCATCAAGTGCCAGTGCCATCGACGGAAACGGCTCGGTTGGTGGGCCTACAACTACAGGAACTGGAACCTTCGTGGCTCCTTCGAACATTCCCGCAAGGACTCACTGGAAGACAATGGGAGTTTTCTAGATGGCAGCCAGAGAACGTTATCCTCAGCGACCCCCAGCCTGGGCTACCTGAGCAAAATTACGCACCCCCACACAGAAATGTACACATTCCAGGAGTGGAAGAACTCCAGCACTTTTCTGAGTCCCCTTCAGGAAGGCAGTAGGCAAAAAGACACCTGCCACCACTTCACCTTCAAGTTCCTAACAGAACACAATGGACACCTCACTGCTAGCAGTCCAGCCTCCAGCAATGGAGGTTGTGAGACCATCTGCGATACACTGAATGGTTCAAGCGACCTCAGAGGAAACATGGACAGCATTAGAGTGAGCAAATTTTAAACCTTTGAAAGCAGGAGCTCATGGCTTTTGTTTATTGTTTAATCCAAACCAAGAACCCCTTGCGAGGCGGGAGTTCAGCAGTAGCTAAAGTTTGGATTCTGGCAAAGCTTGACCACTGCAGGGCAAACAGTGTTCCAAGCTGACCGTTAGAAAGGCAGCAGAAATGTGTGCAGGAGGATCATGAGAGACCTCTAAAGCAGGGATGTGCACAGCCAAAATATTCAGCTGGGATTGGAATTCTGTGCAGCAGTTAAAAGGTATATATGTATCTATTCAGTATGTATAAATAAATATAGAGTGGTGTGTGCATGTGCTGTATGTTCAGGTGTATGTGAACGTTAAAGAGNCTCCATCCCGCCACGCTTGCTTGCTGCTGATTTCGCTTTAAATCTCCCTCTGGTGTTTGTGTTGTTGCTGGTTGCCCAGCAGCAACGCTGCATGCCTTGTCCCCGGCTGGGGCTCGTTTCGTTTGGTTCCGCCCGGGGATTGGCGTCCAGACGTTGCTTTTCCTTGGTTCCCGGTGGGGGTCCGTTTGACCATGCTTCCTGGGACCTTCCCCCGGCTAGCCCGGGAAGTGTGGTTGAAATTGGCCTCATGTGGGTATTCAGCATGATGAACATCTGGCGTGCACCATACAGACGTTCAGGGCCCTTTGGCCCCACGGGGGGGTTGAGCATGGTTCACTGTGGTTGAGCGTGATCTCGTAACGTCTGAAAATACCCTATGTGGCAGGAGAGGCTTTGGAGTTGGAGCCTGTGCTGCACTACAAAACAGTGACCAGAAGTGGCGGAGAGGTGGCTGCTACTCAGTGGTGGCTGGTGGGTTTTGAGGTTGGTGGGTCACTAAGGCCGGTGAGCATAGGTGTGGAGCCAGGGGAACGGTAGGCGGAGCCAGGGCAATGGTAGGTTATATTCACCTCCTGCATCTGCCAGGTTTAAAAGCAGGCAGACAACCTTAAACCTCACTTACAAGCAGTTTTAGCAAAAATCCACAGGACACAAAACTTTTCCCCAATCTGCGCAGGTTTATTCCCAGGGCCCTATAATCATGCACAGATATATAAAAACCAGAAAACCACACGTAAACCAGAAACCAACCAAACTACAAATAAGCACCTTAATTTAGGCAGGTTATATTCACATGTTCAAATGTCAGTTTCAGCAAAGCTGCAGATTCAAACCATTCCCACAAGCCCCCACAGGGATCCAGAGACCCCCCAAAGGAAGCAGCAAAACAAACATTCATTCAAAGCAGCAAAACAAACATTCCACATCAAGTGAACAAAACCCATATATAAAAACCAGAAAACCACACGTAAACCAAACTATTTCCACAAGCTCCCAAAGGGATCCAGCAACCCCCACTCCCCCCACCATGTCCCCATGTGCCTCCACTCCCCATGGNCCAATCAGCTGTCATTAGGGTGGCCATACCTCCCCTTTAAAAGAGGACACTTATGAAAAATACATGCTGCAGGGCTGCATTGGTTCCAGTGCAGCCCTGCACAGTGTATTTTTTCGTAAGTGTCCTCTTTTAAAGGGGAGGTATGGCCACCCTAGCTGTCACGTGGGGGGCAGGGACCACAGATAGCATTGAATGGCTTGTTTAAATTGACCAGTCTCCCTTTCCCACAAGCAATTTACTTTAGCTGCAGGGTGAAATTTCTAGGAGAAGGATGGCCTTGTCCCCTTCTGTTTCTATGTTGTCTGGAATAGCTGAACCATGGGGAAAAGGGAGCCCCATCTTTAAATCGACTGCCCTAGGCTGCCTTCTGCTTTACTCAGTAGTAAAGCTGGCCCGGGGGGTGTGGGGTGTACAAGGCACTCTTTTCACAACCTTCACCTGGGCTGGCACCCTGAAAGCGCCCATCTCTTGTAGCAGCCCGTGTTACCAGAGTCCTATCCATAAGGAGAATTCCATTTTGCACCCCTCTGACATGCCAGCAGGAGGAAGTGGCAGCTGGCACACTCACTTCTATAACTGGTGGGAAATTCACACTCTGGAGGATTGCAGAGTGGTGCTCCCCCTCGCAGCTGACACTCTGGGTGCTTTCAGAAGTGACGGCTCCCACTGCTGCCACAGACTTACATGGTGGGTGGTGGGAGCCATCACTCTGATCAGGAATCAGCCCAGCTGCTGAACTAATGCGATGGCAGCTGGGCCAAGGAGATGCACAAATGTGCATCCTCCCACCCCAGCGCTGAACAGAATGGCTCGCCCTGTGGCTGGCAGGCAGCCATGGTGGCCGATGGCTGTCCAGAACCACCAGGGACCCCAGTTGGGTTAAGTAAAGCAGTTGTTCATCCATAACAGCATGCTTTACACCCTGTCGGGAAGCCATTCCCCAGGCGGTGTTGGCGCTTAGCCTGGGCTGTGACCTGGGGATGTTCCCGAGTCACACAGCCCAGGCTACGCACCAACACCGCCCAGGGAACAGTCCAGACTAACATCTGGCAGTTCTTTCTGATGTGACGTGGCCCGCAGTTCCACTTGGGTCAAAGAGTGGAAATGCAGGCCATCGTCACATCTGAAAACACCCTTTGTGGGCTCTGGTGGTGGGGGTGTTAGTGGTGGAGATTCTGGCAGCAAAGGGGGTTGATGTACCCTGGGTCAACCTGCCCCCCAAACACCAGATCTATACCAGCCATATGGGAGTCATGTTGGGCCAGATGTCCCCACAAGTAACACCCCTCTCGGTTTGACCCAGAGGCATCATCTCCAGACTCTGAGTGAAGCTCCTGGTTTCCTGGTTTATCTGGGACACTGCTAGAATTTTTTCAGGATGGGGTGGGACTATTTCCCTTTTTAGATGTGGCCTCATCCATTGCAGGGCATTGTGATGTCACACTGGGTGTAAACAGATGGACGCAGAGACTGCCTGCCCCGGAGCTGCTCCAGGGGTGCACCCCCGCATTCAACCAGTTGCAGGACTGCCTGGGTCCACTTTAGACAGACCTGGCAGTCTCCCCAGCTCACAGTCTGCCCATGCGGTACCCCCTGCACCATACAATTCCGGGTGATTGCCTGACACTCTAGGCTGGCACCCATTACTCTATGATGCTTTCAGGGGCAATGGGTGACCGGGTACGGAGCTGAAGTGTGGGCCCACCCAGCAGATGGAAAGCACCACCGCTTCAGGCCACTGTCCTGGGTTTGGCCAGCTTGCTCTGCCACCAGTGCTCTGGGATGTTCTGGAGCACAGCTGATGGGACTACCCTGGAGTAGGCTCAGTCTGATCTACTTCCAAATCTGGTGGGGTGCTTTTAAACAGACTGGCCAACCCTGGGGTGAAGTGGGCTGTTGTGGGCAGAACTGGGGCTGTGGTCTGTCTAAAAGCACACAATGTTCTAAAGCAGATGTGGCCACATTGGAAAGGGGTGGGAGAATTCCTTTGCTTCAACCCCTTTGGGACAAACCTTCTACGAAGGTGGCAGACCTATCCCCCAAAGTGTTCAGATAAGAGGTTTTCTACTTCATTTGTGGTGTGAATATTTACAAGTGGCAGGCAAGTCATGGCCCACAGACTGCAGGCAGATCTCCAGGGGTCAATCTGTGGCCCCTGTCAGACACTGAGAATATGGGTGATTTCAGACGTTACGGGCGGGCGGTTCACCACAGTGAACCCCCAGGGGGGGTGAACAGCACAACCACGCGCGGGGGTGGAAAAGCGACCCAAACAGACGTGCCAGGAATGGGACCACGGCCAGGAACCGGGCCGAACCATCGCAGACCGGGGCAGCACAACAGACGTGCAGCCAAACCCCCGCCGGGCGCAAAACTCCCACAAGGCAGGGGCGGGACACAGACATGGCCGCCTGAGGGCAAACGAAGCCAAAAGGCACACAAGGGAACGCCCACACAAGGGAAACGGGAAGGGAGGGGGGAAGAGGGAGAACAGGCTGACAG
>QEPC01010348.1:122247-145579 GCA_003113815.1 Sphenodon punctatus | reverse complement strand
AGCAGTGTACCTGGCACTTTACAAAGTAATAAAATAGACACGGTCCCTGCCCCTAGGGCTTACAATCTGAGAGACAGGAGCTGGGGGAGAGACTTAGGAAGGGGAACAGAGGGAGAGACAAGGGGTCTAACATTCATGAAGATGCGAGGTCTCAAGTGCACGTACTTGGCTTGGTTACGATGAGAATGACAGATGTTGAAGCAGAGCAGACACAGCTCCATGGCAGCCACATTTGAGGTGCTCTGGTACATCAGAATATCAGAGAACATGGCTCAGAAAAGAAAGTAACCAAAGTATATGCATCTATTTACTTTTGGCGTGTTTTTTACTTTCTAAAGTTTACTGCTGGAAATCCCTAGGGGTCACTCTCTGAATACTACCCTGTTCAAAGGGCAATGCGTTACAGAGCAGCATAAAATTGCTCATCATATCCCAGCCTGAGGAAGGTACCATATGTTCCACCTTGAGTCTTAAAATGTCACTGGTAATTTACAGTATATACAAAATGCCGACACCAGCCTATCCATAATCAAGCAGCACTATGTAGGAAAACCCTGGAAATGTAACAACATTTTAAACCTTTGGGGATTTAAAAAAATAAAGTTATTGACTTCTGTCGAGCAACACTAACAGAGGAGTTTGGCATATTTCTCTGAGAAGCAACGGAGAAGCAAGACTAAAGGTCATTAATTAAAACATTAGTGAGTAAGTGATTTACAAACTCTGAACATGTGATGATTACAGCTGTGGTGGATGCAACTCAGAAGGTCTTGCATTCATAATTCCTGCAGTGACCAAACTGAAAATGCCATGACTATCCTGCCCCACTGGTGAGGGGGGTATGGAAATAGGGTGCCTAGGGTCAAGGGGTGGGTGGCCTGGGATGATCCCTGGTGAGAAGGGTGGTACGAGCATGGGGCAGAGGGGAGTGTGAGTGTGAGATGGGTTCTGGAGGGTTGGCGTTTTTATTTATGTATTTCAGTAAGAATGTACTTAGAGCTGTTTACATTTGTATTTGATGTTACCTTGTGTTATATTTTTAAAGATATATGGAGGTGGGGAAGGAGTTTATATAGAGAATTTAACCCTAACCCTTGCTCTAGTGGTCATCTAAACTCAGGAACCACCTGCTATTTGGGGATCCGGCAATTGTGTCTGGAGTCAGCAGGACATCGGGCCTTTGCTGTGGAACTTGCTCTCTCCAGCCGTTCATCTCAGTGGGTGTTTTTAAATGAGCAAGGTTTGAGGGAGGGATGTCCATGGCCACTTACTGGCACAGCTGCGGAGCAGCCACGCGTGTAGAGTGATGGGAATGGGCATGTTCCAGGTGGCCACTATGGCCACGCAAGCAGCCTCCATGCACTCCCACTACCAGAGACTGGCCCTGCAAACAAATCATACGGGCAGCCATTCCCCACCCAAAATCCGCCCAGGAACACCTCCCACCCCAAGCCCCGCCCAACTGCTTGCCCTCTGTCATGACGCACAGTGGTGGACACCATGGAAACATGAAGCCACAGCTGCCAGTAACCCCTTCCTGCCCAGGACTCCAGGAGCCGCTGCAGCTACTGGCAGTACCGGGCAACAACAGAGGTGCATACTAAGCAGGATATGCAGGAAGTTGCTGTCCGAACTGCTTTCCTCCAAGGTGTTGTTTATTCCTCATGCGTCGTGAGGGGTGTTTGTTGTGCTTTGAGCCAACACAATGTTGTATTTGGCGCACCCGTCCTTTAGGAGTTCCCCAGAGAGCTCCAGGCAGGACTGTGGGCAGGACCAGGGAGGCGGCCTTCTTGGATCTGTCTGTTGGCGTGGGTGGGCACCTCAGTTCATACGGGCAAGGGATGTGCGGGTGCCTGTCCCCATGCACTTTTTTGGATTCCCCCGCATGGCGCACTCTGGATTTTTCAGCAGTACCCTGGGGGTGGCCATGAGTGGGTGCTACATGGGTCACGGCATCCCCCTGCACCAACTTCACATGGGCGTTTGGATGAGTAGTTGATGTGTGACCATGCATGGTAGCATCTCATTTTAAAACACCCAGTTGCTCCCTTCTCACCTTCAAAAAGCTCCTGAAGACTTTAAAAAACCCACCTCTTTATGTGTTTTTAGATCTTCTGCCGGTTCCCCGTAAGGTGTTCTGTCCTCCCTCTTTAAATTGTTTTTTAAATGATTTAAACTGGATTTTACATGGTTTCATTGACTTTTATTGTATTGGTTATGTGAAGTTCTCCGAGTGCCATTCGGGATATATGTTATGTTACATTTTATTTTTGTTACATTTGGTTGTAAGCTTCCCAGAGTCAGTTTTGAATTGAGTGGGGGTATAAACTGAATATAGAATAGACTAGATTATTATGCTTCTCTTTAAACAAAAGGAGGCAAAATTGGCAAGGAACCATCATTTGGGGGTAGTAAACTATGACAGTGTACAAGAGCAGTTCTTACTTATTGTCAGGAATGTTAAAACAACGGATTGGGAGCATCAACAGTTCAGTCAATGCATATTTATAAAAATGGCCTTACAGGCTAGTGATTTTCACTCCTTGTTTTGGTGCAATATTACAGTATAGTTTGAAGAACATAAAGAATGTTAAGATAATTGTTCTGAAGATAAAGTGGCAAATTTAGGAGCAATGAGATAAATAATAGGAAGAGAAATGTAAATAACCAGACAAATATCACTAATAAGGAAGAACCAGCCTTGTCTTATCCCTTTCCATCTCACTGATTTCATTAGTAGTGTCTACATTGAAGGAGGGTAGAATTTGTTAACTTCCAGAGCCCTGGAGGGATTATAACAAGGACTATACAACAGACAGAGACTGAATGCAATGAATATTAAAAAAAACTTGCAAATGTTTCCGAGGTTCCGAGTACTGAGACTGAGTTTTTGGCCACTACTCGGAACTGTTAGCAAGGACTTGGAACTCAGAACTGTGGAACTTAGAAAATCTTTGAATATGGATTCATGAGACTCAGCACCCCAGCATTGTAACTATGCTCCCCATGTCAGTCTGCAAATGCTGTGGTGGCACTGGTGCCCCAAAGCACATGGTCCCTGCCAGCAGGCAGATCTACAAGCTCCCCACAAAACACAACATAACCAGCAAGTATTCCCCGCTTACCCCATACCAGCTCTGTGGTGGGTGGGTGGCACTGGTGCCGGAAAAGTACATGGTCCCTGCCCTGCCAGCGGGCAGATCCACAAGAAACCAGATGCAAGCTCCCCAAAAACATACCATATATTAACCACCAATATGCCTCCCTTGCTCCATGTGCCTATGCAAGGCAAGACCCCCCTCCCTACAAAACATAATTAGCCAGCAAGTATGCCCCCCATGCTCCAGCTGTGCATATCTTGGATGTAACGTCCTGTATTGCAAAACCCCACAACATTGCCCTATGCCCAAGCACCCACTTTAAAATATAAAAAGCAGGGTACTGTAGTAACCCCCAGCATTGTCCCTATGGCCAGCTCCGCTGTCCCCCCTCCCCCCCCGCTTTAAAATTTTGTGCACGAAAATGAGGAGTCCAACTCCAAAGCCAAAATACTTATATACAACAGTGTAGTACGCAGCCAGGTCATCAAAGAGAGTGAATAATGCCCAAATGCCCACTTTTATTTACCCCAGCAGCCAATCAAAAACTGTCCTGTGCTTGTTCCCCCCCCTTACCTGTCCCCTCCCATTACCCCTGTGCCTACCAAAGAAGGCAGTAAGTTTCATTTCCCAGCTCAGAGAAGGTAAGGTCAAGGGTGGGTCACTCAGGTCACGTTGGGAGTCCTGAGTCCTCCCAACCCCTGACCAAACACACAGCTGTAGCAATGCAGAGAAACACACAATTGTGCAGGACGGAGCACACTGAGTACCGGACGTATTCCTCGGAACCTCAAAACTCGATAGTACCAAACTGAGTGTTGTGATCCTTGGCAAGTTCTGAATAAATATGAATACCGAGTTCCAGCACTAATAGAGTTGTATTAAGATAATAAATTCAAATTGTCCAAGTTCCTGTGAGGAACCGCCCAGGACTCCCACGCTGTGGGAAGGAAGGGGTTAAGGAGCTACTGTTGGTGGGGATGGCCCTGCCGTACTTCAGGGGGAGGGAGTATAAGGAGAGCAAACTTGGGATCAGGAGGGAGGAACTCCATTTGAATGGGAGGCTAGGGTTGTAGCCTCTTTTGTGTTTCTTTCCTGGCAAGACCTGGTGAACTATGAAGGCATTCTCCTATTTGCCCTTTGAGTACTCTCTGATTTGTGGGCACATAGTGAGGATGGCAACAAGGAACAAGCAGGCCCCGGCAGGCTGGCTACAACCAGCAGAATGACCTGCACAGAAGCCCAACCCAGGGAAGAAGACTGCATGTTGGAGAGACGTAGCTAGTGGGCAAGCTGTTGGGCAAGTCACAATCGCTTAGACTCAGGTCCACATTTGTAAACTGGGGGTAATATTTATTTATTTATTTATTAAAATTGATACTCTGCCCTTCCCCGAAGGCTCAGGACGGCTGACAACAAAAACACAAAAAGTAAAATAATAAAAATATAAAGCAATACAATAAAATCCCCTAAAAATCCTTACTCTTACCCCCCCCCAATCCCATCCAACCTCTATCCCCGCCCGCCAGAAGCTCTGCCAAAAGGAAATGTTTCACACCACCTCTGGAATAGACTCAAGCTCAGTCTTTGGTGGACCTCCGGGGGAAGGGAGTTCCATAGTACTGGGGCAGCAGCTGAGGACACCTCTCTCTGTGGGCCCTTGTCATACAGACAAGATTAGTTGCTGGTACACGCAAGAGGATGCTCCCAGCAAACTGCAGGGGCTGCAGTGGAGCATGGAAGGAAAGGCCGTCTTTCAGATATATGGGGCCCAAGCCGTTTAGGGTCCTGCTTTGAAGGTCAAAGTCAAAACCTACTTTATTGACCTACCATACCAAGTTGTTGTGAGTGTGACCTTGATAAAGTGGGTAAAATACTTTGAATACTGAAAACGCCATATCAGTAACATAATTCTCTCTTTGGTGGTGAATTCTATTGTGTTGCTTCTAGAGCTGAACTGGGATATCTAGGACGATTCCACCTCTGATGGACCTGCCTGTTTCAATATGGGTCTGGAGGAATGTGGTAGGGATGGGCGAATGCAGTTCAGAAGTTTGGAGTTTGAACTGAACTCAACCAGTTCCGAACTGAACTTCCGAACTGAACTCGATTTTTGAACTGAACCAAATTTCTGAATTCAGTTCTGTTCACCCATCCCTAAAAGATAATATTCCATTTAGTTCAATGGTGTTTGAATTTCCGAACTTTGTTCAGAAGTTCGGAGTTCAGACTGAACTCGAATACTTCGGTCAACCGAACCGAACTTCCGAACTGAACCAAATTTCCGAACTCAGTTCTGTTCACCCATCCCTAGAATGTGGATCATGTGCAATATAGTCCCTGTTCTGTCAAACACAGGTCAGTTCCACTTTCTAAGTGCAGTGGCATCTTGTGCATAGGCAATAGACCAAACATTTTTATTGTGCACCCACAAGATGGCACTCTGCTTCAGAAGCTGAACATGCATGGCCCCTTCTTGTGAATGTGCAATAGACAAAATATTTTGTCTAGAAAACAAGAGGAAAATATTTTGTCTGTTGCGCATGCACAAGATTGCGCTGTGCTGGTTCCCAGCAAGGAATCGGAACAGTAAGCAGAGAACCAACATGTTGGAAAGTCTGTGCCAGATCTCAGCTTATCAGTCTGTATCTATCGAAATTCTCTGTGGATACCATGGAACTACTTTTCTTCAGCCCTAGTCGTACTCCACTTAGGGTGCAGAAAGCCATTAATTTCAGGAAATGTCAGCTTGAGCCTGCACTGAAGAATCAGGACTTGCCTAGCTTATTCTTGCAAAGTGTTTTAGGCTACCTAGTGTGGTCTGGTGGGTGAGGCACTGAACTGGAAGTCAGAATACTTGGCTTCTATTTCAGGCATTGCCATCAACCAGCTGTGTGGCTGTGTGGCCAAGTCATCTTCTTGTGCTTCTGTAGTTTTAACATTGTCCACCTCACAAAAGGTGTTTCTACACATTCTCCATGTCTATGGCAAGGGTGCGGAGAGGTGAAATTCCATGTGTGAAATCCTGTAGTAGGGAGTCATTTGTGTTGCCAGGATATGTAGCAGCACCCACTACTCTGCCTACCGCAACCTGTATTCTTCTTGGCCAGGGCTTCTGGGAGCAGAGTGTTCCCAGTTTTTGGCAGCAACACCTGGTGGTAAGAGACAAGGGATGTTGCTAGTAGTCCCTTCCTCAGGACTGGTGCAGCTGATCTGCAGCATGAAGTAGCCCCCTTTCACATTACATTGGGTGATTTCAGACATGACGGGGTGCCTACTAGCCCCATCACGGAATCACCTTTTGATTCCCCGCCGGAATCAAAACGGCCCGTCAACAGATGAGTCGGCTGATTCCAGCAGAGAATCTGGGGAGGGGGCGGGACTGCGAGGTGCAACGTGCGGCCACACAGCCTCCCCCCCCCACACTCCCCAGGCCACCCGCCCTCTGGGAGATGGGCGGGCGGGCAGGTGCAGTGGCCAATCCAGCTTCTGCGCCCAATTCCGTCCCGGGGTCTGGACCACAGCCCGGAATCGACGGTGGCAACAGATGTTACCGGCCACTGATTCCGGACTGTGGTTCAATTAACCACGCTTTCGGAGATGGTGCCCGGACCATCCTCGAAAGTGTGGTTAATTTGCTCAGTGCCGGTGGTTCACCGTGGTGAACATCTGGTGGCAAGCAAACACACGTTACGTGACCGTCCACCACCACAGGGGATTGTCTGTGGTTGACCGTGATCGCGTAACGTCTGAAATTACCCATTGACTACCTGGTAGTCAAAGCCTGGGACAATTGCTCCATTTTATTCTGGGACAACTGCCCTGGGTTTGGCATGTAACCAGAAAACACAAACAAGGGGCCTATAGGATTGCTTCGGGGCAGTTGTAATGCGCCAGAAGATCCCTCAATGCGTCATCTTGGTATTTAACACTAATGCCTACATTTAATTGTGTGAACATGCTTTATTTCCTCATTAACCTGCCAAGAGCAAACAACTGTGGGCTATTATTTTGCTACCTTGATAAACTAATACAAATTACCCTGCTAGACATAATCTTGAAACCTCATGCAAAGATTTTCTGCTCTAATCTCAAGCTATTTTCCATCGCAATTGCATAAACAGATTAGATGTTTCCCTGGACTGATTTAGATTGCCCTTCAAACTAGCTGAAAAAATGTTGTCTATAATTATCTCGTCAGTGATTTATTTGTCATGGAGGAAGCCAGAAAACACTCCTCCATCCTAAGCTATCTGTTTCCTGGCACTCCAAACTCAGTAACTTCTCTAATCACGGAATGTATTCTTGTCTCCCCCTTTCTTAATTTCTGTCTTGCTTGGATTGTGATTCCCTAAATATAACTTGACATGCTATTTACCTCCGTCTCCAGTTCTGACACCTTTGTGTTGCTTTATTCTCTGGGAATTTTGCAAATTCTTCTGTTTAGTTAAAATGCAGAGCATGACATATCCCTGAAATGCAGCCTGGTTAATTTGGATGGTATCACAAACAGGTATTATTCCTAATAATTCCCAACTGTGCACATCAGACATGACAGAACGGTTCACTTTGGAAGAAGACTGAGCAACAGTGTCTAACTTAATTAGGTGCTTTCAAAGTATTTTGTCTAGTGAAAACTAATCTCAATTACAGCATCGTTAGTATTTAAAGCAGGTATAATGAAATCTTGATTCTGTTCGAACTATGGAAGCCACTTCCAATTAGGACTGAAACGAGCAGCTAAGTTGATGCTCATGAAATTCCACCGTACTGGGAACTGGGATTGATTTCCTGAATGTTTCCCGATAAGGATGTCATTTCTCGATACTTGCAATACCACGAGATACTGTCCTGGTTTACTGACTTTCTGCTTATTATCATTTACTGCATACCATTCATTTACTGCTTACCACATTGCTGAGGGTACCATTTTGATCCTTTTGGTCCTGTATATCTTCTTCCTTCCTCTCATCAAACCTACCTCCATTTCCTCAGACTCCTCTCTTCACAGCTTATGATTTTCAATTAGCCTTGCACCCATCTTTAATTATATGGGGAAAAGGTATCAAATAGGTTAATAATTCATTTTTCTAGTGAGAGAGACTAAACCCCTCCCCCCCCACACCAGCTCTGTTTAAGCTGAAGAAATATTCGACACTACTTGTCAATTTGTTCATTTGGTGAATATCTATTTATTCTGTTCTTTCTTTCCTAACTTATAATTGTAGTAACTGAGCAGTTTGGAATCTGACCAAAGAGTAGAAACATTTCACTTCTGGTGCTCGGTACCTTTGGTCCCTGATGAATCCTGTACAGAGGAGAGCATTTGTGGCCTTGCGGATGCAATTGATGCAGATGGTGGTAGTTACAGGTCGGTACCAGGGGGTCAATTATGCAGAGCAGCTTTGCATCTGTAGTAGTGGACGGGTAGAGTATCTGATGCTATACTGTCCACTGTATGACCAGGTATACTTGAACATGTTTAGGGTGCTGAAGCTGAGAGTGACAGTGCCCCCTAGACAGCTCTTACTCATTTTACTCAATGACTAGGGCTGATGCGGCAGCAGCTGTTACCGCGCCGCGATTCCGTTCCGTCATTTCGGAATTGCCCGCGCCACACTGTGATTTTTCTGCGGACATTCCGCTAATTCCACCGGAATTCTGAAAATCGCGGAATAGCGGAAAAATTGCGGAAAACTGCTATTCCGCTATTTTGTGGGGCTGGTGGAACTGCGGAAGTAGCGAAAATGTCATGTTTCCACGATTCCACTAAGTAGCGGAATTAAATAAGCGGAACCACGGAATGAAACTAGCGGAATGAAAGCCTCTGCCATGCCGTTCCACTAATTGCGGAAACACTGTTTCCGCCGGAAATAGCTACCACTGCGATATTCCGCTACAGCCCTATCAATGACTCGAAAGACTGTATCCCTAGGGCCGTGGCTTCCTTTGCGGTTTCTGTGTCCAAATTGTGCTCTCTCACTTTTATAAGTCTAAATCTGTGGGGGATGCTTGCCTGTAACTGCTGATTATTTGGATTTCAGTCGTAGTTAGACTGTGTTATTTACGTGATGTTTATGGTTTCTTCATTGTATTTTATGCTCTATGTTTGACATGGCCTGAGGGCTGGTTCAAATAAATATTTTTCCTAACCTTAGAAACATTTCAGTGCAATGAGTTGTAGGTTCTCATATGTCACACTTTTAGTCATTGGTGATAAAATAAAGGAGCCATATTAGATTCCCCCTCCCCTCCCCAAAAAATGTGGTTTCTTGTCCACTTTTTACATAGAAGAATCCTGTTTATTATAAATATTTGCTCATGCAGAAATAGAATGACAGTCAGAAATTGATCCATGCCTAGAATTTGTGATGTGTCAGTCCGGTAAGAAGAAACTTCTCCTTGGTCAGAGAGTGCAGTAACGTTGTGATCGCTAAACAACTGACTGTTGCAGTGGTGTCAGACTGGGACTTAATATCAGTTCTGGCATTTTCAGTAACCTGGACCCATCACTAGAAATTTGACAATATTGACAAAAAACATAAACATTCACTTTTAAATGTGAAAACAAAAAACACAAAAAACCCAGCTCCCAACAGTACCAGCCCCTCTGGCATTTGTTGGAACTGATTTTAGGTTCTGGAAGTCCACCACTGACTTTCGCTCTGACTTCCGCCACTGGTTGGAAGCCATATGAGGAAAGGTCAAAGGAGATGGCAATAGCTTTAAAGTATTTAAAAAGGCTGTCATAAAATGGGTGTTACATTTTATTATACATGTTGCAGGGCTGCAGGTGTGCTCTATGGGTGCCCTGCAACATGTATAATAAAATGTAACACCCATTTTATCAGTGTTAGAGTGTCTGTGTGAAAAGGGCCATACAGCAGATCGAGCACAATTGTTCTCCATTGCCACTAATGGTAGGACAAGAGGCAATGGGTTTAAGATGAAAGAAGGTAGGTTTAGTAAGCTTAGTAAGTCAGGAAGTTTAGTAGTTTAGTAAGTCAGGAAATGGAACAAGTTGTCTCGGGACCGGGAAACTGTGGAATCTCCTTCATGGGATGTTTTTAAGAAATGAATGGACAAGCAGTCCAAAAAATGGCTTGGAGATAGGGTATTTTGCCTTGATACAGGGGGTTGGATTATCATGCAGTATTTCCAAATGAGATGATAGCCCGCTGAAGTCTATGTTGGGTCTGTGCAGCCCCCACTCACAGTTTTTAGCACAACGAACCTCACAAATGGGCAAGCGTTATTCCCCACTGCGCTCTGCCCCACCCCCAAGAAGTGGCCACTCCTCAGATGCTCTAGGCTTTCGCCCGCAACTCTATGGTGCTATATGAGGCTGTGCACAACCTAGCTGATGGGACACAGCCACATGGGCGCGCATTAGCCCAGATTTGCCCGCATGGTGGGCCGCGATTTCCCTGGACTACGTTGTGTGTGGGTGGTGGGTGTCAGTCACGTAGCGAGTGGGAGCTAATATCTGTCAGACACCTGATAAATGGGCAGCAAACACTTACTAAACACCCACCTAATGTGGGATATTGTCTTGTTTGTTTTTACCCATAGAATCATAGAATTGCAGGGTTGGAAGGAATCACAAGGGTCATACTGATGACTCTTGAGATCCCTCCCTATGTTAAAATGTTATGATTCCAAGAACATGGGTGTACGTGTTTGCAGGTCCAGTGCCCTAATGATGCTGCCTTGTTTGTTCTATAGTAGCAGTGGTAACAACAACTTCAGTAGTGCTGGAAATGGTAGCTTTCCATCTGTAAAAGGCAGATTCCAGAGAACGTTTTCTGTCCCCTGTAGCTAAATATGTAATAGCCTTTCATATTATGTAATTTGTATTATAAATAAGAGGTTAAATCCAGATTGCAGTGCCTTAAGGCAAACAACTGGGACTGAATGTGTATGGTTATCAGCTACCTAGAAAGTGTGTGCGGTTACCATGTTGGTCCCAAATGTGATAAAATAGTGCAGGCGGTCTTATGGATTTGGATTGATCTGTGTGTGCTTGCAAGGAGTCGTACAAATCCGTACAAAACCAAAACTGCCGAAAAAGCCAGTTGCAGTTTGGCTTAAAATCCATTAAAAATAAATCAATCACTGCGCATCAGGAAAATGGCTGCCGGACCGTTCTGGTGGCCATCTTGCGCAACCGCAGGGATTTTTTTTTTTAAAAAAAAGTATTTTAAAGGTTTTAATTGATTTAAACATGGAGTCATAAAACAGATCCATATTTAAATCCAGAAATTGCGGGATCAAAACTGCAAGCGGATCAGAACTGCAGTTTCATCTGTAAGACCATCTCTACAAAACAGTCGTTATCAATTATGTGAAAAGGACACAAAAGTCAGTTGGCAGACGGAGTTGTTATGAGCAAGGAGTTTAGTCCCTTCAAAAAGACAAAATAAGTTAGTTTGCTGAAGTCCCTGTTGCAGAGCACAAAGCATGTCGGGGGTTTAAGGTTAATAGGATTCCTGAAGCTTCTGGAGTTTTTTGCTTCCAACATTTATTGTTTGTTTACGTTCTCCTGAACTTATTTAAGACACAAAAACTCTCTATTTACAAATAGTCAGTAATTGCAATCCCAGACAGTAGCTCTGTTATCTGTCTTGATGGGTTATAAGAACATAAGAAGTGCCATACAGGATCACACCAATGCTCTTTTGAGCCCAGCATCTTGTCTCTGACAGCGGCCAATCATGGTCGCTTGGGAGAAATACCCAACAGGTCACAACGGAGTGATCCATTCCGTGCTGTTTACGTACAGCTCCTGACAGTCAGAAGCTACGTCCTCCAAACCTGCTTAGCTAATAGCTGTTAATGGACCTTCCCTCCAAGAACGTATCCAAGCTTTTTCTAACCCCAGTTATACTACTGGCCTTGACCACATCCTCTGGCAATGAATTCCAGAAGTTAATTGTGCATTGAGTAAAAAAATACTTTCTTTTATTTAACTACTTTGAATACATTTGTGTCATCTGCAAATGTTATCACCATCTTTACTCCCTTTTCCAGATCATTAATGTATATATTAAAGAACACTGGTCCCAGTACAGAATCCCTGGGGCATTCCACTATTTACTTCTCTACTTTGTGAAAACAGACCATTTAGTCTTACCCTTTGTTTAACCAGTTACTGATCCACAATAGGATACTGCCTCCTATCCCATGGTGAGGGAGATGGGTAAAGGTGGGGGTTGGAGGTTGTTGTTTTTGGGGGGGGGGTTGTTGGTCTATTTGTATACTCCACCAGCGGTTTTATAATATTTTTTATATTTATTATTAATAATTTTACTGTATTTTTGTATTTTTTATATTTTTACTGTGATATTTGTTAGCTGCCTTGAGCTGCTATTAGCAGGAGGAGGCGGGATATAAATTATTAAAATAAATAAATAATTTGTCTCTTGTGAGGAACCTTACCAAACACTTTCTGAAAATCCAAAAACGCTATGCCAGCTCACACATACCCACATGCTTATTTACACCCTCAAAAAATTCCAGTACATTGAATTTAATTCTTTATTGCGGCACTAGCTTTCACCATGGCCCAAACAAAACAACACAAAAATACATACAAACATACATAGTATAAAAGACCAAATCCCTCATAGGGTCAGCTGCTATTGTCATCACCTATATATATTAACCCCTTAACCTGCCTTTTGGCCAGGCTGCTGAAAAAAATCTTAGCAACTCATCGCCTCTTTGCGCATTCTTGTGGCTAACAGGGCATAAGTTGCATCCTCATGCTGATGCTAATGAGGAAATGTGGTCTGTGCATACCAATGAGCACTGTCAACATAATTGGACTTGGGAAGCGAGGGTTCAAATGCTGGCTATAGGCATGGACTTGATGCTGTTGGGCAAGTCATCATCTCTCAGCCTCAGTTTCCAATCTTCAAAATGGGGATAATAATGACCTATCCCTCAGGGTTGTTGTGAGAGTGAGCTAGCTATGGACTGCTATCCACCAGCTACTTCCTTTGGAGTGGTCTCAAGCTTCAATGGAACTAGTCTGGAGCAAATGGTTGGTGGACTGTGGCCAAGGATCGCAAAATTCTGTCCTGAGTCTTGTAATAGGGTTGGTTATAAATGGAAATAAATGGCAAATAATACAATCAAACCTCACCATGTCAAACCCTGCTGCCTATCATGAATCTCTGCGTATAAGAAACCCAATTCCAAGAACCATTTCTTTCAACTGCATGTTATCAGCCCCTATTTATAGTAAATGTCCTGATATATAATGTACTTTTTCTCTGTTCTCAGGGCATACCTCTCCACACCCGGACTGTGACATGAGGGTGACACTCAAAATGTGGGACAATGTGCGACCTAATTTGCATACATTTTGCACATCAGCTTATGCAAGTTTAAAGTAACCCATTGCCTCATTTCTGAATCTGGAATAGAAAGTTTGCTTTGTCTCTCTATGCTGGGTGCTTGAAGCTGGCAAGTGCCTATATGCTCAGGCACTGGATGTGTATGTGTGTCTGTACTGGACATTGGCCCTTTTTAAATGGATGCCCCCGCCCATGTGTGTGCATGTGCGTCTGTTCGAACTCCATGGCAGGTGCGAGGAGGGGATGGGTGGGCATCCTTGGGAACACCATGGCCAGTGGTGGGGATGCGTGTGCACTCCTGCATAACACCCATCTCGACCCACCTCCAACCATCACCCACGCATGGTGCATTGGGCACCAATGCTGGATGCTCCGTGTGTGGAGGTGGGTGGAGGTGGGTGGGAACGTACCCCCACCCACTGCCCACCTACCCACCCACCCCACGCACCCGTGCCCATTTGAAAAGGGCTATTGTGTATTTGTGGGTGTGGTGTGGGGGGGTGTATGTGCTGGGCATTCTCCTGAGCAACAGAGCTACCTTCAGTGACGGGGAGAGTGGAGCAACCTCTCTCTGGCCAGATGGCTCCCAGAACCTAGAGACATCCCTTGGTCTACCACCATCCAGGCTGTTTTGTTCTAGATAACTGATACCCTACTTGATCACTGTTACCTGAAACAAGGAGTGATTTAATTGGTTTGGGGCAGGATGACAAGCTGAGGACATTCAGAGCTATCCTGGGTGGGATTTTCTCAATCATCTTAATCCAGGATATTATAACAATTGCCCTGTAACTGCTGGGCAGTTTTAAACATCCCTGTCAGAATTGGATTGTCTTGGACTCATAATCTGGGGGGGTGGAGGATGGGGGAAGCCAGGAATGAACTTACACCATATTTGTACACACAGGCTTACATATTTTGTGTGCCCTTGCGTGCGTGTGTGCACACGCACACTCCCCAGAAGAGTTTTTGGGAGTAAGTGTGCAAGGAATGCAGAAACAACATTTAAGGTCTGGTCCTGCTCCACTAAAATCAGTAAGTTGTCACTGATTACACTGGAAACAAAATGAGGCCCTTTAAGAGCAAATCCTCGAACCACACAATGCCCAGGATGGAAAGTCTGGGACTCCCTAACAAAGGGGCAACTTATTTTCCTAGAACGGGGACGGGGAACCTCAGGCCCTGGGGGCCAAATGTGGTCCTCAGCAGGTTTTTATGTTGCCCCTTTCCACTTCCTGGATCTGGCCCCTCGATCCAGTCTCTACTCTCAAGCACTGAAAAACGGAGCTCAAGATAAGGGAGCAGAGAGGAGGGCATGCACACAAGGGTAGGGGACAGATCCATGATCTGGACCCTTCTTTTCTTGAATACACCTGTTAAGCACCCCCACCCCCAACCTCTATGTGGTCCCGGAATTCGTACTAATTTTCATTGGGGCCCCCAGGACAGAAAAAGTTCCCCATCCCTACCCTAGAAAAAGAACCATGTTGAAAATCCCTGGCAGAGATGCTCCTGCCTCTTGGCAGTTCAGACTTTGTTTGTTTTTTGTTCTCTTATCCTTGTTAAAATTTGCACATTCATATGCCTGCTCTTATCATCCACGTTATCTATTGATGATTAATCGTATGTCACATTCCGAGAGAACAGCTCACACTCACAAGCCTAACGCAAAGTCAACTAGTTCAAAGTTTAGGGCTCTTTTGTACTCAGGTTCTATGGCAGCAGTCCCCAAACCCTTTGCCTGTGTGATCCCATTTTGAAACTTTAATAAACCTATAATTTCAGACAGCAACAAAAATATGACCAACCCAAATTAAATACCCTCAGATGCTCAAGTTAAATTAAACACCATCAAGTACCAAATTCTCATGCAGACCCAGGTTAAATCAAATGGCAAAGGTCCACAAATGACCAAGTTAAATACCAAAAAAAGCACCCAAGTTAAATGCCATGACATGCCCCACACAAATCATATTCACTCATGCATTTTAACATTCTAGCTCTCTCCTAGGGGTGTGCACCAGGCCCCCATGTCCTTTTTGTTTTTCATTTTCGTTATTAAAAATGTCATTTTCATTATTGTTACTAACAACGTCGTTTTCGTTTTTGATATTGTTTTCGTTATCGATATCGATATTCATTATCAGTATCAGTATCGGTTTCATTATTGGTATCGATATTCGTTATCGTTATTGATATTAGTACCATTTCAAACAAAGATTTTATTTTTGGTATCGGTATCATTATTGATTCCCGTGCATAACTAATATTTATCTAAATCTAAGGGAGATAGGCGAAGGGGACTATTATCTAATCAATTATCTACATAACTATTCTAATCTAATCTATATGTCTATAATATATATATCTATATCTAATCTATACTTCCTATCTATATATAATGTACAAGGGGGAGAAGGGCAGGGACAGAGAGATGGTAAAATGTAGGGTATGAGGAAGGAAAGGTATTGGTGGGAATACCTAATAAATAAATAAATAAATAAATAACCTGGCCCTCCCATTATAAAAGGTTGCAGTGCCCTCCCCCAGAGCCCCCCTGATTGGCTGTGGGAGGCAGAAGGCATTGAGCAATCACAGAGTCCCATGAGACTGCTGGGGCCTGCTTGCGCTGCTCATTGGCCAGGGATACATCCATCAGATACTGCTGAGCTCCTCGCCCCTCCCAACGCAGGCACAGTTCAAGAGTTCAACCCTGTTAAGACTCTGAGATGTCTGCTCCCTCCACCCCTCTCTACACTTTCCCTCCAAAACCCAACTGCCACAGCACTAATAATAACGACAATGATAACAACATTGTCATTTTTGTTTCTTGTTATCGTTTTTGGTACCATTTTTGGTATCGTTTTTGATACCGGTATCGATATCAGTATCGTTACCATTATTGGTATTCTTGGTTGTCGTTTTTGGTATTCTCAGTTGTCGTTTTCATTATCGTTGTTGTTATTCTCGGTTGTCGTTTTCGTTATTGCAATAACACAAACAAAAACGACAATTTTCATTATCCTTATTTTAATAATGAAAATGACATGCGCACCCCACTCTCTCATACCCTCTTGCTTGCTCCATTGATCCCTGACCTGACCACTCTACCTTACCTGCTCTCAGCCTGGCCTAGTCCAACTTGCTTGCCCTCCCCATACACCTGGAGATGGTTGTCACTGTCTTCATCATTCAAACTGTCCTCATCAGCTCTACTAACGTATTAATTTCAACCACAGTCCACAAGTGTGGTCAACTGCTCAACCATGGCTGACTTCCTGGCCACCCCTGTGCCTACAGCCCAAAACAAAACAAAAGAACAAAAGAACAGCCCACAAATAAATGGAACTGTCCATTCCTGAGAGTTCACTCCCCTAGGCCTGAAGCGGCAGCACTGTGGGGAAATCTGGGGAGTGGAGGGGGGCTGAAAACCAAGGGTGCTGCTGAGTCCTCTGCGCATGGATTCTAGGGGCATGGGAGCACCTCAGCCCAACAAAGGTTATGCCCTTGCTTTGTGGTAATTTGTGGAACTTTCCAAAACTTTGCGACACTTTTCAAAACTTTGCGACACTTGCGAAATTTAAGTATCAGACTTGACTGGGGATGCTGTGCCAGGAAAATGACAATGAATGGACAGTTTCCGACAAAATTGTTGGAAACGGCATCGCGCTGTTTCAGGCCTGCTCCCCTCCCCCCCATGCTTGAATGGCATTTGGAAAATGAAAGACAAAGGCCTTTTTTGCATGGATGCCCCGCCCCTTACCCATGTGGGTGGGCGTCTGTGCAACCGCCGTGGCAGGTGGGTAGGGGTGTGTGTGCACTCCTGCACTTCATCCACCTCCACCCATTGGCCACGCACAGAGCAACGGGCACCAATGGCAGATTCTCCGTGCGTGGAGATGGTTGGAGGTGGGTGGGCGTCCATGTAATCGGCTGCCCATGCACCGCCCATCCGCCGCAGCGTCCACCCATCCCCCTGCACCTCTGGCCCATTTGAAAAGGGCCAAAGGCTCACTCAGTCAGGAACTGGCTTATGACACCTGCTTTGCACCCTTTCTTCTTCCCTATCATTGCCCCATTCTCTCTCTCTTCCTCTTCTCTCTTGTAACTCCCCTTCTAGCTGTGAAGCCCCATTGATATTTTTTCTGCAAGTGTTTTTTTTTTTTTTATAAAGGCACAGATTTACAGAGTGTCAACCAAACAGTTCTCTCTTCCCCTTAAATATAACTCTCAGTCCCTGAATTTTGAAATGAGGGTCAGTGTGACACTCAATATGTAGGATAATGTGGGACATTTTGCAAATGCTGATTTTCCACATGTTGCATACATTTTGCATAAGTTGCATATGTTTGCAAATGTAAACCTAGGCAATTTAAGTAGCCTATTGCCTATTGTTGAGGCTGGGCTGAAAAAAAAAACTTTTTTTTTTTTTAAAGTAATTTTAAAAAACCTACATATCTATAGAATAAACTCCCTTATAAATCAGACTTGAATCCTTGTCCTTCCAGTCTTTTTATTTCAAATCTCTACCACAGAACTTCCCTTAACTGCTCATCCTCCATGCCCCTATGCTAAAAGCAAGCTCTACCATTCACATGCTCTTCCCTCTGACAGTAAAGCTTCTCCTCCGCCTCTCCAGACACTTCTCCTCCTGTGTGGATTCCAGATAGACGGAATGTTGCGTGGACTTCTAGATAGCCCAGCATTTGTTTCCAGTCCAGTTAGGCTCATTGATTAACACTGCAGGAGGGAAAAAACTTCCCATTCCTGCTCCAGAGACCTTCAGATGAAATATATTCAGGACCTGCTCCTGAAACCTCTCCCTGATGGCTATCTGTGCTCAGAAACCACCTGGTTTTTTTTTTAATCCTACCATTGCACCTTTAGTCAACAGATGATCGTGCCTTTGCTCTAGCAGGTCTCTCAGTGTAGAACTTGCTCCCCCCAGACGTATGTCTCAGTTCCTCCCTTCTCATTTTAAAAAGCACCTGAAGACTTTTTTATTTTAATGGATCCACTGCTGTTTTCCTAAATGTATTTTTCCTCTCCCTTCCGTTTTTGGACTGTTTGGAGTGGTTGGTTTTAAATGGATATTAAGCTTTTACTGCATTTTATTATATGTTGTTAAGTACTCCAAGTACCACTTGGCAGGGGAGAGGGGAGTGCACTATATCATGCTGCAGGAGTTCAAAGTGATATATGGACCCTTTTCAAATGGGCCGAGGTGGGTAGGGGGGTGGGGGAGCACCCGCGGTGCGTGGAGGTGGGGGTGCGTCTGTTACCATGGGCATAAATCCATCTCTACCTACCTCCACGCATGAAGCAACCGAATTTGTAGCCCACTGCTTCATGTGTGGGTGATGGGTGGAGATGGGTGGAGTGCAGGAGCACGCATGCACACTCACCCACTGCCCGTGGTGTTCCCACAGGTGCCCACCCCCACCGCACCTGTTGCGGCGTTTGTATGGGCTCCCCCCCCCCGCACATGTGTGCGGTGGGTGTTGGGGGGCGCCCGTGTGAAAAGGCCCTTGGGTAGCACTGGGCTTGAAACCTGAATTTTAAAAGCTGAGCTGCGATGAAAAATAGGTGAGCACAATAATTTGGGAACCAAAAGGACAGGGGAATCTTCCTTTATTCTTGTTAGAGAATGGAAACACAGGGAGATACTGTTGTGTTTTTTAGAAAAACAAACAAAAAATACCCTTGGAATCCTTGTGTCCATCTGTTAATTATCAGCAAAAGCACAAATTGCTTGTTCTAGAACAGGACATTTCTTGAATAGAAAAGATTCTTTCAAGTTCATTGGTCCCGATTATTTACATCTTGTCAAACCAGCCTTTTAAACAGCAAACACTGAAATTCTGAGACAAATCTTTGAAAGAGCTGTGCCAGATCAATATTTGCTGCAAATCAGCATATTTCCCCCTGATTTTGATGGGAATTTACACAGTTTGAGAAACTGGCTGGCCCTTTAAATAATTATCTCACCCTCCTATCTATTCATTTTTGGGATGAAAATCTGGCCCCAGTGAAGTCAACAGCAATGCTTTCTTTGAGTTCAGTGAGGCCACAAATTCGCCAATGGCATTTTAATGTCAAGTTTCTGGGAGATGACTTTAGTCCATGGTTGGTTTAAACAGGGACACGAGTAGGACTGTAGTGTTTTGGCCAGAACAATTACAGAGTTTTGCAGCCAGAAAATGGAGAAAACACATCCAGGACCTGAGTTTGTTTTGCAAAGTATTAACTGATTAGCTTTTCTAGACTCCCTAATCTTTAAGTCTGCTGACATATCATTTATTAAACTTGTGCATTTTCAAATACTGGGCTTGCTTTATAAACATTTTTTAAACAGACTTCTTACACTCAGTTTATGGTCTTAACATTCTTTCTTGGATGCCTTTGGAAAGGGATAACTGTCTTCCTATTGGCCAATGACAGAGACGAGCTTAGCTTCGAATCTAAACTCGGTTATTCAGAGGCTGAGCAGAACAGATTTTTCATCAAGTATCATGTTCAGAATTTAGGAACTCTCACTTTTCAGAAGTTCCCATATGTTGTAACTCAGTACAGTAGTTCCCAAATGTTTTCTTGCATAACCCAGTTTTAAGAAATAAAATCCCGTGACCCCTTCAAGAAGCAATAAACACCTACCAGTGTATGCTTGTATGTATATGATATATATGTATGTTCTAGACTCAAAAAACTTTGGTTTAAGGGAGAAGGTAAGGCTCTTACAAATTCAATCATGCTCCAAAAAGCATGAAAATTGTAACTTAAGGCCTTAACTTCCCTGCCATGTGAGCAGTAAAGATGTTGCACAGTCTCACACATTGTGCTCGCTTACAACTTAGGCTCCATGTACCCACACTTTACTTTGGTCTTTCAGCCCCAATCCTCTTCCTCTGCAGGTTGGGGACAACAGTGAAGCTGGGGACAGTGCTATATAAATGTTTAATAAGAATTCTAAGTTGTGTACATATTGAAATTAATAACCTGGAATGCCCATTGGAAGGAATGGAGGCAACAGAAATGCCAGTTTGAAAATAATTCCTATTGTCATTTGCAGATCCCATTAAGTGACTGTGTAAGAATACAACAAAGCTACATCTTTGGGAGCGGGGGGAAAGAGGTTATGGAATAATGAGGAAGGCTCCAGGGAGAGTGAGTGGAATGGGTGGAATGACAAGGAGGAACAGGGATAGGATGCAGCAGCAAGGAACTGGGTGGAATGACAGGCGGAATGCCATGACAAACAGGTAGAATGACAAGGTTCTGATTGAAATAAGTCATTCAGAAGAGTGATCGGATACCATGGGGAGCATGTCTATCATTCCATCCAGTTCTCATAGCTGGCTCCCTGTCTCATAGCTGGCTCCCCATTGCCTCCCTCCCTATTAGCCCACCTCATCTGTTTATTTTTTGTCTTTTCACATCTCCCTTACTCCTGTTTCATATCAGAGATACAGCTCACTGTATTTCCCAGGACTCTTGGGTTCTCTGTGATGGAAGTGGGGGCTAGTGGTTTGGGGATGGGGCTGGGAGCCAGGACTATTGGGTTCTCTGTTACAGGGCTGGGACATAATGGATTAGAGGAGGAAGGGCTTGGAGCCAGTTCTCTAAGAGGTTGGGGGTGGGTGGGAGGTAGTCAGTAAAAGTGTGGGGGGACTGGGAGTCAGGACTCCAGAATCCTCTGAGATGGCAGTGATGCTAGTGGGTAAGACCGGGAGCCAATACTCAGCTGTCCCATTCACCCCAACCTAAATGAAAGGTTATAGGGAAATGAGGGAGTACCCCTCACCTCCTCCTGCCCCCAGTTTCACTGTTGCCCCCAGCCTGCAGAGGAAGAGGATTGGGGGTGAAAGACCAAAGCAAAGTGTGGGTACATGAAGCCTAAGTTGTGAGCACAATGCTTGAGGCTATACAACATCTTTACTGCTTACATGGCAAGGCAGTTAAGGCAGAAACATTAACTTACAATGTTCATGCTTTTTGGAGTATAATTGAATTTGTAAGGCTCTTAACTTCTCTCTTAAACCCAAGATTTTTTGAGTATAGAATTTCCTTGTGTTTTGAAAATGCAATGCACTTAATTCCCTCTGCTGGCACACTACCATTATTAGCACCCTAACAGTGAAATTTCAGAATTTGAAAGCCTCACCGTGCACTGAAATGTGGCGTTCTCTGGGATGGGCATATATAGAAAAGTACCACAACCTCAGGGGGATACAAGGGAATGCCAAAACTTCTAAAAACAATCATTCATTTATTTATACAGACCCATGGAGACCAAGAATGAACATATATTGATGTATAGCAGAATTAACATACAAGGGCAGGGTTGGGTCCATAAATAATAATGGCTTATAATAACTTGGGAAGAATAGGGTTGGTTTCCTGTCCCTCCTATGGAAATGTGGATATGACTGGAGGTTTGAAATGGGGGAGCAGATCATTTGTGATATTTAGAGATATTGAGGTCTATAGTACTGAAAAGTTTGTAGTAGGAATATAGTTTGATTAATCCTGGGTTGAGTTAAGTATGGATATTTTGCAAAAACCTCTTGGGAAGCCTAAGGTCCCTGAAAATTATGATGCGAGGCTTGTAAGGTTTAGAAATGTGTAGATTAATAACAACTCATACGGAGCCCCTCTCATCCCCCCCCCTTCTGACCCGGTGCCTGCCTGCTGCTGCCCTTTTCCCTTGGGGGGCCTCGTGGGAGCCTGGAGTTTGTTTTCCTGGGGGACTGTCAAGCACTGCGGAGGGCTGATTCCAAGTCGGAGCAGCTGGGAGCGGGGAGGAGCTGCCTCGCCAGGACAGCTAAAACATCACTGCACCGCCCAGCGGAGCTGAGCCCCTCTCATCCCCCCCTTCTGACTCGGTGCCTGCCTGCTGCTGCCCTTTTCCCGTGGGTGGCCTTGTGGGAGCCTGGAGTTTGTTTTCCTGAGGGACTCTCAAGCACCGTGGAGGGCTGATTCCAAGTTGGAGCAGCTGGGAGCAGGGAGAGCTGCCTCGCCAGGACAGCTAAAACATCACCCCGTTGCCCAGCAGCGCCGGAGGCGTGCACCGAGGCAGCGCACCTAAGGGGTGCACCCTTGTGTGCACAGCCTTAGGCGTAGGTCAGGCACAGGGCCCTGCCCTTTCCTGCTAAATTAGCTGGATGGTGGTTTGATCTTTTGCCCCGGTGCAGGATTGAAGTTTGCTTTTTCCATCTACTCATCACCCCCTAGCATTCTTAATGCCCAAGAAGGGTAAGAAGTCGGGGGTGACCACCAGGGCACGGGCCAGACAATTGCAGTTTCCTGCTTGTTTTGCTTCAGCATCGGCCCCTTCTGGGCCCATACGGGGTGGCCCTATCCAGGCGTTTTTGGATCCCCCTTTGGAGGGTCCTGATGCAGGATGGGATCCTTCAGTTGCTTCCACGAGTGCTCTGCTACCTGCTCTGTCCTACGACTCTGTAAATTCAGAGGTAGGAATACCTAGCGGTAGGCCTGACTCTCTCATTCCACCCAGGCAGGCACCTCCTGACTCTTCTTTACTGTCATGTGCTTTAGTTTTTAAGAAGCAGGGAGTAAAATGGCTTGCTTTGGCTGCCAAATCTCGGAGGTGTCCACAGCCCTCTCCAGCTCCCCAGTCCTCCCTTGCTGGAGAAAAAAATCTGTGCGCTCCAGGCTCGGATTAAAGAAACAGAATTACAATTTTTAGCTACCCAAGCTGTGGAAGAGGATAACCTTCCATCATATCCTCCGACAGCAGGCCAGGGGGATCTGGAGCTGCCTGAAGTCCCTGTTGAGTTGTTGCCCCTTCTTCCAGGCCAGGTTAGTGTAAATCAGGGGGAACTGGAGCTCTCTATCAGAGCAACTTCAGAAGAG
>QEPC01010348.1:101845-119142 GCA_003113815.1 Sphenodon punctatus | reverse complement strand
CCCCCCCACAGCAGCCCCCTCTCTCACCCTCCCACCCACTCCCCACTCTCACTCTTCACGTCCCACACAAGCTGCCCCTCCCCCCCACAGCAGCCCCCACTCTCACTCCTCCCACCTCACACACAGGAGCCCCTTTCCCCCACACAGCATCCCCATGCTCACTCCTCCCACCCCTACACAGCATCTCCCACTCTCACTCCTCCCACCCCCCACACAACAGCCTCCCTCTCTCCCCATCAGAGCACATCTCAGCTTGAGGTGCATTCTGACAGGGAAGGTCCCCAACTTGGCTATAAACTGCCCAGAACCAGCTGAGAGCTCCATGGTTTAAAGCTGCAGTCCCCCGGCCCCAGGACCTGAGCCCAGCACAGCCCTCACAGCCTCTCCCACCCCCACCAGGGTCCTAGTTCACCCCATCCCCACCCCCTGCACAACCTGCCTTACAACCTTCTGGGGTCTGGGATCTCCCCTGATGCCTGTTAACCTCTGATTGCCTCTGCTGGCCAGCTGAGGGCAATGTGCATGCATTCAAGATCACTTTCTGTCCATAGGATAAAATGGGGATTTAAAAACCGTATAAAATCAAAAATACACCATGGATTTTCAAATTGTAAATGAAAAGCCTAAGTGCGATGCACAAATGAATTTTTTAAAACCTCTACACTGAGACTGCCAAGCTCCTAGTAACTTTAAAAGGAGCTTTCTCAGCCATTCAAAACTCAGACATCACTAAGACGTTATTTACACTCCCATTAGCTAACATGGGAAATTCAAAAACCTATAACTTTAAAACTACCAGAAGGATTTTGAAAAAAAAATAAAAGAGAAAAAAAGCATGCATCAGAAGGCACCCTTGAATTTTCTAACAGCACTATACCTCGCTTTTTTAAAATTAAAGTGCACTTTGAAGCAAATACAAAAAGATCTGAAACACCGAAAAAACCAATTTTCCCTCTGATATTCAAACTCCTGTACCTTCCCCCCCCATTGGATTTGCACGAGATTTGGACAGATTGTACCCCTCACATAAGCAACCTTCTCTACCAATTGTCCGACAAATAGGATAAATGGTCCTGGTTTTATGAGCAATAGAATGTCCATGCATTAAAGCAAAGGATGCACACTGGCATCCTTGCAGAATATATTTTGATATATATTTTAAAATCAAAAAAGTCTTTCAGCCCCAATCCTCTTCCCCTGCAGGTTGGGGGTAACATTGTATATATACAGATTGTTATAGAGCGGTGGGAGCTACCCTATAGTTATGGCCCCTGCTGCTGTAGAACAATATGTATATAAGCATGGAAATTGTAAGTTAAGGCTCTTGACTTAACTTGAATGCCATGTAAGCAGTAAAGAGGATGTACAGTCTCACATATTGTGCTCGCTTACAAATTGGCTCCATGCACCCACACTTTGTCTTTCAGCCCCAATCCGCTTCCTCTGCAGGTTGAGGGTAACACTGTAGCAAGCTCATCCCCACTCTCCCAATATTATGGAAATGAACACAAGAGATGGTAACTCTGTTCATTTTGCATTAGGGTAGGGAGAGAGATAGGATAGAGATTTACAGATACAGAAACAGATGGCATTACACACATAGATAGATATTACTAAACTGCAGGAGCTCAATGGTTTAATCCAGCTGGCATCACTCAATTAAGATCATGAAAATTTTGCTCCTTACAAAACTGAGATGATGTATCCTATCTATGACTTTGAAATTTTGTATGGAGGAGGATCACTGGGTAGGGGTCGGACTATGTTTGTTTAAGGAGATTTCATGGTTTTAACGAAGTGTGCACGGATTCTCAATCAGTATATACTGTTATCAGAACTGGGACCTTATCTGCAGGGAGTATGTCCCACTTGGGTTCCTGACCCACCGTTTTGGAACCTCGGCATAACAAAGGTTCCTGCCAATCCTTTCCTGACTGAAATATTTAATAGATTTGTTCATCTCTGTTAGATAAACGCATACATCCAGAACCATTAGCTATGGCCCTCATTTTGCTGAACTTTGTAACTCACTTGTTGAGTAATTCCACTGAAGTGGAATATTAGGCTAAATATTAGGAAGAATTTCCTAATTGGATAATGGAGCAAATTGCATAGGAAAGTTATGGAATCTCCTTCAATGTAGGCTTCTAGGAAGAGGTCAGGGATGAGTTAGATACAGTGAATCCCAGCTCAGTACAGTGGGTCGATAACCCTTGTGGTCCCTTCTACCCTTCTATGAATCAATAGATCAATAGTATACACGTTAAACTATTAGTGTGGAGAAGTGTGTGAATATTATGGACCTGTACCCATAACCCTGCTGGGTGTTGATAACAATGTTCCCAATAGAAAAAATTAATTCTGTCCAATCTGTTAATTCGATAACTACGAGAAGTACCTACTAGCTTCCCTCTGGGCTAATCCCCATATTTCCTTTTTAGGCAGTTGGCTCAATAAAGTATGAAACTTCCTAACAAGGGACCATGTTACTGCCCTAGAAGAGGAATTTAATTCGTATAATGTTGCTATGTTGGCGTTGCTATTTTTTTATATTCATAGAATGCCTTTCATATGAGGGGAAGCCAGCAGAGCACATTCAGTACAGCATTAGCACATGGGAGCTGATGCTGTGTAAACTGATTTTCTTCCAGTCGGCAAGGTATAGCGTGAATGAATGCAGGCTGAGATTCTTTCGCCTTTCTTAAGAATGTGTGGGTGTTAGTTACAACTTTTGTCCACAAGCAAATAGGAATTCTAAACCTCTTTCAGTATTTTCATGTCACATTTACTCCTGTGTGATTCTAAGTGACAAAATGTATCTCGGTTTGCTACAACTCAGAATAAAAATAAAAAAGGAACACCAAGTCTCTGATATTTGCACATTTTTAGGTGCCATAATAAAGCTTTTTTTGCTAAGCAGGAACGTCCTTAAGTATGTGAGACAAATGCAGCTATACAGGAGCTCCATGTCAGGAACTATGCATAGTGCTGATCTACAAGAAGTGTCCTACCAGGGACACTTGTGCAGAACGCTGCAAGGCCCCAGAATTACTAGGGAGAGAAAATCATTGGGAGCAATAAGTAACTAATTGCTTTATGTATTTTGAATTGAACTTAATGTTCAGAGAGAGATTAACTGCCACACTGGTCTTGTGCCAGTCCCCTTTTCAGTGCTGGATCCAGAGAGTTTGTGGCCCCAGATGAAATAGTGATGTTAGGCCTAGGGTTGCTGCCCTCTCATGGTTTTGAACCTCACACTCCTAAAAGCCAAAATGGCAGAGGTGGCAAGCTGAGCATCTGCTAACAGGAATTTTTGACAGACATGCATTGACTTGTCCATTAGAAAAGAGGAAAATATTACCATGATCAACTTTTGATATTCTATTCAATGTAGCATCCTCTTCAGGGCAAATATTCCCTGCATTGTGGGCCCACATGTAATGCATATGGTGTTATTTCTAATTTACTCATGGTGTGTTAACCCAAACATGCTGATGGGCTGCTGTGGACCACTTTGGCCTGTGGGCCACCATCACGTTTGTTAAGGGCCATCCAGATGTCTGGCCTGGAGTTTCCCTGGGCATGGTGGTGGCTAGCCCAGCCTGTGACTCCAGAGGTTTCCAGAGTCACAGCCTGGGCTAGCCGCCACCACACCCAGAAACTGGCTTGCTCAACCGGGTTACAGCAGGCTATCATGTGTGGTAGCCTGATATTCCTGGACCAATCCAGAGCGGTTCCCGTGACAGTCAGCCATGGTAGCCATCATTGGCCACCATGGCCACCGGTCATGGGGGGAGGTGAGCCACCATGTGAATATTTGTTTCACAACCAGATGCGATCCTGACCAGGAAGCAAGCGGCATGCATACATGGAACGCTGAGAGTAACAACACTAAAGGGATGTTGTTGTGTTGGTCCCAAATGTAAGTGATGGAGACAAAGTAATTTAGATGTTTTTTTTTATTGGACCAACATCTGTTGGTGAGAATAATAGCAGTAGTTGGAAATAATAGCTGTGCCAACATAAAACATAATATGAATTAAATTCCTCTTCTAGGGAAGTAAATTGGAAGACATGGGGCTTGATCTTGACATTCCAGAAATGCAGGATCAGACCTTTAATAATGGAAGCCTAAATGGTACGAATTGCTTTTTATTCATGCTGTCTTGCCTGTAAGGTTACCACCTCCCTCTGGGCTTTCACTCAGAGGAACAGTGCCATGTTGGCAGTGCAGGGACAAAAGGTATGTCATGCTCCTTTTCTGATATTTCCATGTCCCTTACAAAGTGCCATAATGCCACAATGCTCCACAGGGGTCAGGACCATGTGGGTAAAGGGCTTCCTTGCCCCTGTCTGACATAATCCCACCCCTTACAGAGGGTATTTTCAGACGTTACGAGATCACAGTGAACCACGGTGAATACGCAGCTGTGGTCAATGTGGCTCGCACATGTTTGGCGGCCACCAGATGTTCGCCACGGTCAATACCCACATGGGGTCAATTTGAACCACGCTTCCCGGGCTAGTGGGGGGAATGTCCTGGGAAGCGTGGTCAAAGAGATCCCCAGCGGGGACCAAAAAAAAGTAACGTCTGGCCGGCCGCCACGGCCCGGAATCCCCGGCGGAATCCCGGGCCGTGGCGAATCCGACCGCCGCGGCCGCTGCATTTGCCCCGCTGCCCGCCCGTCTCCCCGGAGGGTGGGCGGCGGGAGCGTGGAGGGGGTGGGGCCGTGCGGCCGCACGTTGCGCCGTGCGGCCCCGCCCCCTCCCAGATTCCCCGCCGGGATCCCCCCGGCACGTCTGTTGCGGCGTGACGGGGTGACCCCGGCGGGGAATGANCCAGGTGGGGAATTAATAGGGTGATTTCGGTACGGGGCCAACGGGTCCCGTAACGTCTGAAATCACCCAGAATGTCATGATGTTCCATATGGGGGTTGGGGAAACTTTGGAAAGGTGACAGGAAAATCTATACAGTCCTCCCACATTCTGGCGTGGCCACCCCTGGAGGCCCTGATTTTTTTTCTTGGTCCCCAGTAATACTCCTCCCTAGCTGACATGGAGAAAAACAGCCTCTTTCCCTCCCCCTGGAGCCTGTGGGTAAAAACCCAGTCTCCAGGTAAAACCTTGAGAGGCTGCGAATCTACTTGCATGTTGCATAGTACACCTGTCTTTGCCTGACCTAAAAAACCTACTAAGTGTACTACACATTCCACTTACTCACTCTTCACTGTTAATCTTTATGGTCCCTGCCTTGCTGTTGCTGTAGTCAAGAGAAACTTTCTGTTTGACTTCAGAAGTACAATAAAAGATCAGAATTTATTTAAGCCCTTGTTGTGTTATAGGTTAACTTCTGCACAAGTGTAGAACCTACCTTAAGTCATTATGCAGGACTGGGTGCTTAGATGTTCATTTGAATGACTTGTTTTATTTTTATGTTTTAATGTATGTGTTATGTGAGCTGGAAAACTGGGATTTTTGAAGGTGTTGGGTAGCATGGTTTGTAAGCTGCTGTGCAGGTGCTAGACCCATATCCTTCAATGTGGATAGTACTGACAAAACAGCTTGGAACCAATTTTGAGTGGTCATGTGTATGGGGAAAAAGTCATCAGAATGAAAAGACTTTCTATCTATGATATATATCAGGAGTATTTTGTTGTCACTCAGTGTAAATTCATTCAAGATAAATAAAAACCAAGGGAGACTTGGCATCCAGTTTCTATTGACATACAGTGGAAGTTGGACCCCTAACTTCTTTACAGCATGATCCTCAACTTCCACCTCATTAACATAAGAGTGCGACTAGTAACATCATCTGTGCCTTGAAGCTGGATTACTGCAACGCGTTCTATGTGGGGCTGCCTCTGGTGACGGTTTGGAAGCTTCAACTGGTGCAGAATGCGGCGGCCCATCTTTTGACAGGGACGGGCCGTAGGGAGCACATAACACCAGTGCTCCGAGCTCTGCACTGATTGTCTATAGCATTCTGAGCCTGATTCAAGGTGCTGGTTTTAACCTTTAAAGCCCTACACGGCTTGGGCCCCTTCTATCTGAGAGACTACCTCACTTCTCGGGTCCTGGGGCAATCTTTGCAGTCCACCGGGGGCGCCTTCTTGGAGGTTCCACAGGTTAGCCGGAGGGCCACAATGGAGAGGGTGTACTCGGTGGCTGCACCGCGGCTGTGGAACTCCCTCCCAGAGGAAGCTTGACTTGCCCCGGGTCTTCTGGCCTTCCACCAGGCCTGTAAGTCCTGGCTCTGTGTCTAGGCCTTTGCGGAAGGGAGTGGGTAGGGTGGGAGAGGAGGGGGGTTAGTTTGACTGTTCTTACCTTATTTAATTGGTTTTAGTTTCCCTCTTTGTCTATGTTTTTATTGTATTTACTGTTTTATGATCTTAAAATGTAGTAGTTGTGAGCTGCCCCGAGCCATCTGTTGCTGGGAGGGGGTGGGATATAAATTTGAATATAAATAATAAATATAAATTACCCATTGGTAAAGTCAGAATATTTTTTCCCTTTAAAATGCTTCCACATCCTTTGTTGCACAGTTCTGTTCCTTGTTTTTTATCAGACTGTAAGCCCTAGGGCAGGGACCATGTCTATTCAATTACTTTGTAAAGTGACAGGTACATTGCTGGCGCTATATAAATGCTTGATAATAATAATAATAATAATAATAAATAATAAATAATAAATAATGATGATACACTCAAGGCACAATCTTTCACCATTAAAGTCAGTGGCAAACTTTTCATTGACTTTAATGGTGGAAGATCATTCTGCTCATATTGTCAAGCCCAAAGATTCAAAATAATGGCTCAGGTCTTTCCCGAAATCATCAAATTGACATATAAATCATGAGAATTTTGGGGGTGTCTTTACTTGTCTTCTGGTTTTTGAGTTATTCACGTTCACTGTAGCCACATTCTCAAGCATCTCCCTTCAGCTACAAGGGCTGCATTTAAAAAAAAGAAAATGGAGATTCTCCCATGTTTACATGACTCCAGGGTTAGGACTTAAAACAAACTCTCAAATATAACGAGTGTTAGCAACACTACATACTTGGAAGTTTTTGTTTCTCAAGAATTAGTTATTCTTCATTATTAATTAATAAGTATTATTAT
Source organism: Sphenodon punctatus (assembly GCA_003113815.1). Lineage (NCBI taxonomy): Eukaryota > Metazoa > Chordata > Lepidosauria > Sphenodontia > Sphenodontidae > Sphenodon > Sphenodon punctatus. Next base: position 112,024 of record QEPC01010348.1, on the reverse strand, counting down.
ATATAGAATTCATCTATTCCTGCTGCTTTTACCCCCTTACACCCTAATCCTCTGTTTGAGAATGCACAGTGGGTAGCTGTGGAATTATATGTAATGTTACAATTGTAGGATTATAATAACTTCAGATAGGGAACAAGTTGCAGGAACTGAGGAACTCTCGGGAAGTCTAGTTTACATAGAAGTGGAATCACTTTTAAAGATAATGGTTTTCGGCATCTCATAAAGCTAGGAATAATCCTGTAAAGTATTCCTGGACACATTAAGCCGGTTGTGATCTTTGTGTGAAAACATACGTGACAGCAGATGGCCAACAAAACATACGTGATGGCAGATGGTCGACATCTGGACCATCAGGATCAGGTCTGTCTGTGGAACAAAGGGGGGGAGGGGGGGAGCCGAGAGCTGCATGAATGTACAGCCGGCCAGCTCCACCCCTGTGCTGTGCCCAGTGGGCTGCCTTCCCCCCCATGGTGGGCGGCCATGGGGCCCAATGATGGCAGATATGGGCAAGGAACAGCAGGCTACCACACATGATATCCCACTGTAGCCTAGTTGGGCAGGCTGTTCCCTGGGCATGGTGGTGGCTATCCTGGGCTGTGACTCTGGAGTTACAGCCTGGGCTAGCTGCCACCATTCCTGGGAAAACTCTGGGCCAAACATCTGGATGGCCCTGAACAAATATGATGGTGTCCCGCGAGCCAAAGCTGGCCACAGCGGGTCATGACAGGCCATTGTCACATTAACATAAGTACAGAATAACTTCACTGTACGCTGTACATAGAAAAAGATGACACTCACTAAAAATGGTTACAGTGAAGATCCTGGGTAGATTAGAGTTGCCATTTGGCATCTTGGAACTTCAGCATATAACCTATATCTTCTAAGGGGTATTGTAGGGAAAATGTGCAATTATATGAAATCCCTATGAAATCCATGTTGGGGGTGGGGAGTATGCATCCCATTCTGTGTATAACTCCTAGGTGTACAAACAGTAAGGATCGAATAATGGGAAAGTACAGATCAGGCCCAAATGAGATACAAAGTGACGGAGACATCAGGTTCTGAATTCTAGAAAAAAAAAGTGAGGAACTCTGATTTTTTAAAAAAATGCATGCAGATAAGCTTTGCCCACACCATATGCACTCCTGAAATCTGTTACTCTGACAAAGTCCCATTGACTTCTATGGGTTTGCTCTCAAATTTCCACTTATAAATTGTATTTATTATTATTATTATTATTATTATCCCAAATAAAAATATAATGCCTATATACTGACATCCAGTCTTTCTCTGTCAAGAGAAGCTCTCTCCTGGATATTCACCCTGCTTTTAGCACCTGTTATAATCATCAATGCCAGGTCCCTGCAATATGAATCACTATCCATCGATACCAGAAACAGCCACAGGGTTATGTATTGCCAGAGGAATTAAGGGAGAAATCCATACAAGCAAATTAGAATAGGCAGCACTACCAACAGTGTCAATCATCAATCATCATCGTGTTTGCGACAAGGGGAGTAAGTTCAAAATACCAAGGTGGCCTTGAGCCAGACTTCTGTAAGTGTGTGGGCTTCTCAGAGTCTTAACTTTGTGACTAAATTTTTAGCTCCATTGAAGTTAATGGCAAAACTTCCTTTGACTTCAGTGGAACTGAAAGCTTGCATACTGTCACCAACAAAAGTTGGTCTGATTAAAGATACCATCTGAACTACTTTGTCTCCACTTCTTATGTTTGGGACAAAGCTGGCAACTGCACCCTTTCTAGGCTTCAACGGACACCAAAATTTTACCCTCTGACGTGCAGCCACACGAGCTGGGATGGGCCGTTGCACCAGCCACACACACAAGCACCCAGCCCTGGCCTGCTCACTATCCCATCCCTGGCTGTGACATGGTCGTGTGTGACTGGCGACAGGGCCTGCCACACAAAACCCTATGGCGGATCTCTTTGGGTAAGACTACCATTCACTGCATCCCGAGATTTTTTGGAGGATGCAGGGCATCGTAGTCAGCTATCTGGCAGACATCGGGCATATGATGCACTTCTTTGCATGGTAAGGCTGCCTGATGTGGGGTAACGCTGCCCATATAGGGTTAGTGTCTCATGTGGCTGCACCCTGTGTTTTTGAGACAGAAAAACAGAGAGAGAGAGAGAAAGATTGAGAGAAGAGACAGAGTAGCTGTTACCTTTTATTAGACCAACTGCTGTTGGTGAGTGGGTGCAAGAATTTGGGCTCCCCAGAGCTTTTTTCAGGCTCCTTCCTTTTACTTGGAGCTCTGTGAAGTTCAAAAGTTTGCTCACTATCATCATGATTTCATTATTTATAAAAGACTTCTATCCCGCCCCTCCAGCCCACAGGGCAGCTTGGGACGGCAAACAACAATTCAGAACATTAAAACAATTCACAATTAAAAATCCCATATACATAAAAACACAACAACACCCACCCCCAACAACTCACCCTACGCCCCCTCGCCAAAAGCCTGGCAGAACAGCCAGGTCTTACACAAATGTTGAAATGACAGGAGGGTGGGGGCCAACCGAGCCTCCTCTGGAAGCAAGTTCCACAGTACGGGGGTAGCCACCGAAAAAGATCTCACATCAGTGGCCACCCATCTCACTCAGGGAACCTCCAAAAAGGCCCCCATGGACAATCTCAGGGGTCGCACAGGCACATGGGAGTGAGGCGATCCCGCAGATAAGCAGGGCCCAGGCCGTGAAGGGCTTTAAAGGTCAGAACCAGCACCTTGAACCTAGCTGGGTGCTTTAAGGGCAGCCAGTGCAGAGCCCGGAGCACAGGTGTCATGTGCTCCTTGTGGCCCGCCCCGGTAAGGTGACAGGCTGAGGCATTCTGCACCAGCTGCAGCCTCTGGACCAACTTCTCAGGCAGCCCCATGTAGAGCATGTTGCAGTAATCCAGCCTCGAGGTGATGAAGGCATGGATGACGGTGGTGAGGTCAGAGTCTGAGAGATACGGCCGAAGCCGCCAGACAAGATGTAACTGCCGAAACGCACTCCCCGCTGCAGTCACAACCTGAGATTCCAGGCTGAGCCGTGAATCGAAGAGCACACCCAGACTCCATACCTGAGAAACCATTGGAAGGTGAACCCCCCCTACAAGAGGAGATTTAACCACTCCCAGGCCCCCCAGGCCCTCACCCACCAACATCACCTCCATCTTGTCAGGATTCAGCTGCAGATGGCTCAACGTCATCCAAGCCCCCACAGCTGACAGGCACTGGGAAAATAAAGAGACTGCATGTCCTGAGTCGATGGAAAAGAAGAGGTAGAGCTAAGTGTCATCAGCATACTGATGACTCTGCATGCCCTGAAACCTTCTCAAGATCTCCCCTAACAGCTGCATATAGACGCCAGATGGAGAGTGTCAACGAAGGCCACCAATGCAGTCTCTGTACCATACCCAGGCTGAAACCCGGACTGAGAGGGGTAAAGGAAACCGGTGCGCTCCAGATGTTCCTGGAGCTGCCATGCCACAGCTCGTTCAATAACCTTCCCTAAAAAGGGAAGGTTAGAGACCGGTCGATAACTGGCAGGAGCATCAGCGTCAAGAGATGGTTTCTTGAGCAGGGGCCTAACCACAGCCTCCTTCAGACATTCAGGCACCCTGCCCTCCCAAAGGGAGGCACTAACCACCCCAGCCAGCAATGGCCGTAACGTCGCCTGACTGGCTTTCACCAGCCAGGACGGGCAAGGCTCTTGTTCACAAGTGGTGGCACAAACAGATCCCAACAAGGACTCCACATCGGCAGGCGACACCATCTGAAACTGATCCCACAAAACAGGACAGGACGGGGCATCCATAGCCCCAAGATGATCCTCTGCAATAACTGCGGTACCGAAATTGTGGCGGATGCGAGCAATCTTATCTACAAAGTACTCGATAAACTGGTCACAGCAGTCACTGGATTGCTCCAGGTCAGGCAGAGGCCGGCAGGACTGACCAAGCCTTTCACCACCGGGAAAAGCTCCGCTGGACGTGACTTTGCAGATGCAATAAGGGCAGCAAAGAACTGCTTATTTGCTGCCTGCACCGCCACAGCATAGGCCTTTAAACTGCTCGTATGCTGTGATTGATCATACTTGTTGCAAGTCCGGCACCACCGTCGCTCCAACTGCCTGCTCTCCCGCTTCAAGCACCGTGGTCCTCAGTAAACCAAGGAGACCCATGGGAGACTCGGGAGGGCAGCGAATGCCTGGGAGCCACTCTGTTAATTATCACCAACAGAACCTGGTCCAGTGAAATATATCATCTGAACTACTTTGGTTGCAATCCTAAATGTATTTACTCATGAGTAAGTCCTATTGACTTTAATGGGCTTACGCACAAGCAACTGTATTTCGGATTGCAGCATCTGTATCTTGTCATATTTGGGATCAACAGGGCAACTCCACTCTAGACTTTTTTTAAAAAAAAAAAAGATTAACTTTCATGACGAACAGCTATAATCTAGAACAACAATAATTTACACCACCTCAAAATTTGGCTCAAAGAATAGTGTAACTTTGTAGTTTTATCAAGTACAATTATAAACTTGAAACTTGGCTTTCAAAGCACGTTAAAGGTGACCTGTGCTGCAAGTAAGAGGAAAGAAGCACGTTGTGTGAAAGGTCTTAGCAAATTTGTTGGCATTACATAATGACTGGAATAGGGAAAAAAAATATTTATGAAAACTGATTATGAAGCTCAGAGCCCTTAGAAAGGTTATTTCACCCCACACTTTTCACACCTTATCCCCCAAACCATCTGCTTCTGCTGTAGGCTGGTTTTGGTTACGGCGTTTAAAAAGTACGTTTTAGGAATTCTGTGCTATCCCACTGCACCGTGCACAGACAAAACAAAAGTGCGTGGAATCAAATGCAAACAGTGAGAACTTGCAGGGCAGGAGGCTTTGCAGTGGTTAGGGAGATGCTTTGCAGGAACTTGATGTTACATCATTTTAGAGCATTTCTAAAGGTAAAAGCAATCACAAAAAGCTCCATTTGCACCCTTTGAAAGGACCTGATGTAAAGCCCATTGAAGTTACAGTGATTCTGTGGCTCACTCTCCAAAAGTAGAAATGGGATCAAGCTGTTAAATTTGGATCAGATCTAGATTTGAAACATCACAAAGTTCAGAGGCATTCAGTTCCAGGGTTTTGGATCATGTCTATTTTTCACAGGTGTATCAATGTTATAAAATACTCCATAGTGTGCTCTTAACAGCTGACAGGACAACATGTTGTAAGGTCCCTTGTAACACTGAAATGCCATATTTCTGTTTAATACTGTGCTATAAAGGCAACTATAAAGATTATGGTCACACTTTATATTAAGTCTATGCTTTATAGATATTTTATAGAGAGTTAATAAATAATCCAAGGAGATTTTATAAACGTGCTGCAGAGGTAAGTAATAAATAAAATAGATGGTTTAAAACACATCTGTAGATGGTTATAAGCTTTTAACACTATAATAATCAATTAACCATTTATCAAGCTCTCTACTAGTCATTTATTGACCTTTAATACTATTTAGAAGTGAAACTTCAAGTGAAATTATAAATGGAACCACAAACTGTTCAGAAAAATTACATGATGATTTTATGCATCTGCCCTGTACCAATCAGATAGCATGTCTGAGATTAATATCCCAGCTGAATTCTCACAGACTTCAAACTTTATAAAAGCCTTCAATGATTCTTTCAGCATGAGGAGTGTCAGATGGAAATCTTGATGAAACCACTGTCTGCCTGCATTTCAAGTTCTCCCTGGACTTGATGGTATCAAGATAAGATACTAGTCAGCTGATTTTTTTATTTTTTCATGCATGTAATATACAATCACAGTCCCCGTACTGAGGTCTCCAACTTACCTAGTGGCAGAGCTATGAAGAAAGGTAGCCAGCACAAGATAAACATGCCAACTACAATTCCCAGAGTTTTGGCTGCCTTCTTTTCTCTAGAAAACTTAAAAAGTTTGAAAGCCGTGGAGCTTCTGGGAGTGTGTCCCTTGGTTTTGGTGCTGCCTAAGGAATCCTCATGAATGTTCCTGTAGTGAATCCTTAAAGTCAGCTCCTTGGAATCAGACATTTCTTTCATGACTCCAGCTTCCAGGTTTTTAGTTGTCCTTTTGGCCACTATGTAGACCCTACAGTACATCACCAGGATGACAACCAACGGAATGTAGAAGGACCCCAGGGAAGAAAACAGGGCATAGAAAGGTTCTTCTGTGATGCGGCATTCTGTATCGTCCTTGGGCGCAGGTTCCTTCCATCCAAGCAGAGGCCCAATGGAAATTACCATGGAGAGGATCCAGACGCCAAGGAGGGCTATAATTGCTTTCCTTCTAGTTACCAAAGTTGGATATTGAAGGGAATAACGCACCCCGATATATCTGTCTATAGAAATTGCACAGAGGCTTAAGATAGAAGCTGTACAGCACAGCACATCCACTGCTGCCCAGATATCACAGAATATCCTCCCCAGAACCCAATAGCCAAGAATTTCCAGTGTAGCAGAAAAAGGAAGGACCGTAAAACTCAGCAACAAGTCTGCGATTGCCAGGTTAACTATAAAATAGTTTGTAGGGATTCTCAAGTGCCTGTTGCATGCCACAGAGAGAATGACCAAGATGTTACCTACTATTGCAAAGAGGATAAAGGCACCTAGGATAAGTCCCACAACTATAGCCCTAGTGGCATCCAAACCTGGAGATTTCAGACTGCTGTCTGTCTGATTTGAGTTGTTTGCAGCTAGACTTCCATTGCTTAACCCTGTTTCATCCAAGTATCCGGATACTGATGAATTGTGTTTCTCATCCAGGTAGGTGTTCATCTTAAACATCATCCTCCATAGTCAGTTGTGATTAGAGCTCCTGGGCAGTGCACAAAAGTATTTAGGTTCCTCCAAAAGTTCTCTCTTCACCCAAGAACTTGATGTGGGGTAAAGTCCACTTTCAGCTCGAGAACTCATCTCCACGGGAAGCTTTAGGCCATGGGCATGTGGCGTGAAATCCTCTGATGCCTAAAAATAAATAAATTAGGCTGTTTCAAAATTAGCTATTTCCCCATGTCATTTTGTTTCAATAGAAATTGGCAAAGAAAACTCTCGTGCTGAGCCTCAGAGTAGCTGAGGAGGTCTGTGAGACAAAAGACAGGTTGACTATTCCTCCCTCGTGTGTTGTGCTTCTATTGGAAGGATGTCCCTTGCTAGCTGTTGTGACATGCGTCTCTGAGAAGAGTCTGAAAGCATTTAGGCAGCTCTGCACGGAATGACTGCCTTAGCTTACGCTGGGCTGCTCTAATGACATCACTGGAGCCTTGACACAGAAAAGCACTAGAGGGCAATGCAGTTTAAGTTAAAACTTGCAAAAGCAAGCCTCAGAATTAAACAAATAGAATAGATCAATCTTAATTAAAGCATTAGCCATCTAGATATCTAGACTGGAAAACTTAAAAAAATAAAATAAAATATTATTATTTGAAACAAATATACTCACAGTGGGTTGCAGAGAAGCAATTGTGGTACAAAATGATCTAGCAACCTAGGACTTTCTCTCACTAAATAAATGTTTGGCAGTTTATTTTCTAATCAGAATGAATCAGATGCTATTTTATGCAGCTAATGATCTCCTGCCTTGTCCTGATGAATCAAATGGATCTGGCAAATTCATGACTGATGGTTATTCTGGGGGAGTACAGAGACAGGTTCAATATATATTATTTATTTATTTACATTTATTTACATTTATTGGCCGCCCCCTCATGCCTACGACATCCCGGGGCGACTCACAACAAGTAAAACAATAATAAAACTCATAAAAACATCATCAGTTAAGAATAATTAAAGCCAATGAGTTCATTTCAGCTCCCAGGTTTCCTTCTCTAAATCATAGGGGAAAAGTAAGAGGATGAAAAGCAAAATTTGTGACACGATGACCTGCATTGTATGACACTGTACCATTTGTACCATAGGGTTCAGCCCTGCAAGGTGCTGAGTGCCATCATACCCATTTGAAACTAATGAGTTGGAAGGTGCTGGTGAACATCAAAGGAAGAGGCACATGTATTAGGGGCAGATCAAAATCCTGCAAATGTTTCTTCAATGGGGTTACTCACCTAAATAAAGTACGGCATGTATTTGACAACCTGACTGAATTGGGCTCTTAGGTTCTCAAGGCTGGGGTTTGGTATTTGTGAAACACAATGCAGTATATACTGTGTATGCCGGTGTGTATGTGTGCGCCAGATCTAGCCAGTGTGCCAAATCTGGCCATGGGGTGTTTGCTATTTGGCCCCTTTCCAATTTGTGGATCTGGCCCCCCAAGGGGTGGGGGGAACATCTGGCTGCTGCCGGCGATACGATGCACTGCATCGCATGGCCTGGATGCCCACGGAAGGGTAAGGCTGCCAAAGGCGTGGTAGCCTCCCCTTCCTGTTTTGTCCAGAGAGACACCCCGTGTCTTAGCAAATCCCTTAAGCAGACACACCTCAGCTCTTATCTGTCCCATAGAACGTGTGCTAGTAATTTTCAATGTGACCTGCAGGAGGGATATGGTCCCTCATCCCTGGTGTGTATTAACAGCACCCTGGGCCAGATTTTCAATTCATCACCACTTAGGCCCTTTTCAAGCAGTGGGTGGGATGGGGGGGGGGAATGGGTGGAGGCCACACCGGGTGGGCAGCCCATCACACAAACGCCCACCCCTCCACCCATCTCTACACATGGAGCATCCGCCACTGGCGCCTGTTGCTCCGTGCGTGGGCGATGGGTGGGGGTGGGTGTAGCGCGGGAGCGCACACGCCCCCTTGCTGCGGCGATAGCACGGACATCCACCCACATGTGTGAGGGGGAGGGGCCTCCATGCAAAAAGAACCTTAATCACAGAACCAAATTCTAAAATGAGCTCAAAAGCTAATGTAACAGGATTTCTAAGGTGCTAAATAACCATCAGCTTCTATTATGTCACTCATAGCCTGAAGTCCGGGAGTGCATAGCACACTAGGAAAGCAGGAGTTAAACCCTTTGAAAATTTGGCCCCCGTTGTGGGTGCTGATATCTTTCGATAACCCAGTTTCAAATACATCAAATTCTATTAATAAATGATTTTGCGCATCAGCACTTACAAGTAATGTGTTGTTAGCAAAATCTTAATTTTGAAAAATGTGACTGACTAATCCTCAGGGAGCTTTGGAGCAGCAGGTAGAGGCAAGCCCAGCAGCTTTACCACCTACTGCTTTTTAAGAGAGAGGAAGGATTAGCTCAGTGTAAAAATAACAAAGTACTGTACATTGCTCTCCGTTGTTAGCTTATATCCTACAGCTGTTTCCCACAGTAGTCTGAATTACTGTTTAGTAGTCTTCCCAGTACGTGTGCAGTACAAAATGTCCCCTTGTTTTAAATAAAGAGTTTATTTTTTAATTAGGCCATGACAACTGAGAATGGTTGATGGGACCCCTGTTTGCGATAGGCAAATTTTTTCTAAACAAAAAAGCACTAAGTGACTTTTTGCTCGTCGAGTGTCTGACGGATGTTTGTGTTACACTGAGCAATGGCAATGACAGGACAAAACTGTTGGTGTTTAATAGCTTTTTTTTTTTTTTTGAGACTCCCTAAATAAGACAGAAAAAGGATGTCAGGCAGTTCACTGGAGTGGAAAAGCATTCCATTATTTTATGAACTTCTGTTTCCCTCTTTGGATTGAAACCTTTATCTTCACTCCAGAATGACAGTAGGGATCTATCTATGCTATAAAATCAGACTTTGTAGCTTTGTCTTCAGGGCAGTCTGGTTATTCCTTTTTATTTCCCACATTTACCCGGTTTTACTGGAGTGTATAAAGTTTTCTTGTGATTTCCAGGTCTCTTTCCTACCCTTTGCCTGTCTCATCTACGGATTGGAAGTCCTTTGGCTAACAATAGTCTCTGGCTAGGTCTGTGTGCAACGCTTAGTATCCCCTCCCTTCATACCTTCAAATCTCTCCTTAAAACTCACCTCTTTTGCTCTGCTCTGTCTGACTCTTTATCCTGCTGAGCCACTATTTCCTATACCTATAGTCTGTTTACCCTTATCCTTGCCACATGGACCTGTCTGCTGTCATTCTCATCGTAACCAAGCCAAGTACGTGCACCTGAGACCTCGCATCTTCATGAATGTTAGACCCCTTGTCTCTCCCTCTGTT
>QEPC01010348.1:71992-87635 GCA_003113815.1 Sphenodon punctatus | reverse complement strand
GGGCTGGACTCCTCGTTCCTCTCCCCCTCGATGTGCAAGCCCCTGGCTCCTGCCCTTCAGACCCTTGGGTCCCTTACCCTGCTGCCCTACACCATCCCTCACCAAAGTACCCCCCCTGTGGTAATCGAACGTGACGCTTGTGTGGAATCCCTATCCTTGATTAGCTCTGTGCCCTATGATGATAGGGGCCTAAGCTCTTGGTGCGAAAGCACGCTGAGTGGCCCCCACACTATCCTGACGGGCAACTGGGAGCCGGGTCTCCCCCAACAGAGCAGTGCGAGTGAACCAGGTGCATGTGGGCGAAAGAACCCCTTCTCCTATTCCCTACCCCCACTGACATCGCGCCAGTTTGGGGAAATTGTTAGCGGAACCAAGAAGCAAAGGAATATCGTTCCTGACACCCACATACTTCCGCCCCCCCTTTTGGGTGAGCCACTATGGGGAGAAATTTGGAAATAATGACTTGGTGCAGGTCTTGGTTCAGGATGAAGACAGGGCATGGGACAAACTGGGGGAGGATGATTTGAAACCATATATGATCTCAGTTGAAGACATTATACATTACATTCAGGAACTCAGAGTCGGGAAGGCTTCAGGTCCTGACTCCTTGTCTCCTGAGTTGTTTAAGTCAAATCCGTCCTTTTGGGCCTCAGTTTTGGCCAAGGTCATGAACAATGCTATAATAGGAAATCGTGTCCCAAGTTAATAAAAAACTAACATATTGGTTCCAAAATATAAGATGGGGTACAGGGCTAATCGGGGTTCATATAGGCCTATAAGCCTGATTGACTTGCCAGTTAAAATTTACAGGAAACATCTTCTGGGACATATTACAGCCTGGGTGGAGGAAAACAACATAATTAGAGAAGAGCAGGCTGGATTTCATCACGGGTATTCTTGTATTGTTCAGTGTTTTTCGTTGTATCATCTTTTGAGAAAATACACCTCCTCGAAACAGCCAGTTTATGTAGCCTTCATTGACTTACAGGGAGCATTTGACACTGTTGACAGGTTCAATTTATGGCAAAAGCTTGACCACATGGGAATAGATCCACCACTGTTGAAACTGATTCGTAACTATTATTTGGACACTAGTACATCAATCAGATATGGACCACAAGGCGAGCTTACAATTTCCCCCCCCCACTGTTAGGGAGTGCAGCAGGGCTGCATTATTGTCCCCATCTTATTTAATCTTTTCATCAATGATCTTGCCACTACCCTGCAAAATTCTGCTCACCACCATCCAAAGACTGTTGGTAGTGATCTGTACTTACTACTCTATGCAGACGACACGACCTTTATATCTTTGTCACCTATTGGTCTTCAGAGGATGCTAAATTCTTTAGTAAAATATGCAAAGGTTAACTCTTTAGTTATAAATGTCCCCAAATCTAAAACGATGTCCTTTGGGACACCTAAATTCCATCGATGGGCAATAGGTAAAGAAAAACTTGAAGCAGTTTCTTCATTTACTTACCTGGGGGCTACCTTTGATGTAGCACTATCATGGAGATCACAATTGTCTAGAGTTAGACAGAAGGCAGAGCAGGCAGCAAACGGGATCCTGAAGTTTTTCAAGAATTGTGGCAAATGACCCTGTATAGAAGCCCTGAGAGTGGCGGTAGCTAAATTCGACTCTACCCTTCTGTATGGTGCAGAGCTGTGGGGGCTGGATCTAAGGGATGGTAAAGTTGCAGAGGTCATTCAGGCCGCCTTCCTGAAGAAACCCTTGGGAATACAAACCTCCACCTCAAGAGCATTGGTTAGGCAGGAATTCGGGGTTCTGAATGTGGCCATTAAGGCCAAACAGCGAGTTTTTACCTATTGGCTAAAACTCAGAGTCCTCTCTCCAAATCGTATTCCTAAGAGACTTCTGATGGAAATGAATGGGCAATTGAAAGGGAGATATTCCTGGGCCCAAGAAGTGAGATCTGAATAGGCAAAAATGGGTCTGGGGTATATTGGTGAAACTATAGATCGTATCCCAATCTCGACTGATAGGGAACAGATCTTAACTCGATTGAAAGACATCGCCCTTCAGGAAGACAGAACCAGGGTGACTGAACTAACGTAAGTCCCACTGAACCAATTCAGATTCTCTGCGAAAATGCCAGCTCTCTACCTGCAGATTCCCCAATATCATCTAAGATTAGCTATTACACGTCTGAGATTTTCACAACTGGAGTCTAGTATTCAGAAGGGTCGGTGGCACAGAATACCCTTGGCACAAAGGTTATACCCATGTCCCCAGAAGAAGGTGGAGGATATACCGCACATTTTGTGGGAATGCCCTCTGTATATTATTGAAAGGTCTAAATGTCCATGGGTGAAAGGGGACATATGGCTCTCACCTCAGGAAAAGACGGCCCAAGCTCTTTTTGGAGTTGTCGGCAGACTCTGTATTTCACCTTGTGAAATTCCTATTCGCAGCTCAGATGAAAAGAAAAACCCAGGTAAAAAAGAGAACATGTATGATCTCTTTTTGATTGTGATCCCTAATACCCTACCTTAGTGGAGGTTTAGGTAACTGTGAGATGTCAACCATAAGTACCTTGATTGTTATATGATTGCTGTATGACCCAAACTATTTCTGTTATGAGAAAGGAGAGACACGCATCGCTTTTGGTGAATATCTGTTTAACAACAGTCTAGGACAAAAAGGGAGAGAGTGTGATATCTTCTCAATATGTTGGAATTTTACCAGAAAGAACCTCTGGTGAGACTCAAGTGGGAGCCATTTAAGTATTTGTGAGAATGCTAACCACAATTCCCCTGGCTTATTGCCACACTAGAAATGCCCAAGAGATCCATGTGCCTCCTGAGTCACAGTTTGGCCACCTTTGCTAGAGTAGTTTATATGTTCTAGTCTAGTTTTAGTATAGTGATATATTTTTTACTGATCCACTAAATACTCTGTAGTGCATTTGATGGGAATGAATAATGAAGTCTTAATAGTATAAGATTACCTCAGTACTGTACTGCCACTACTATTATTTTTTTCTTGGGGAGTAGATATGAGCTAGGGCATACCAGGGGTGTCCAAGAATGTTGGGACCCACACAAACCCACCAATATTTGGCAGAGAAAAACAAGTCCACTTCATGTCACACCTAATCTGCATTAATTTGCATGTGTTCATGAAAATGTGCAATAGCCCACTGACTAACTTTGGGCTGAGAAGTGGAAAAAAGATGTCTGTGTGAGAGGCTCTGTGTACACCCATTTGTATGTGCAGGACTGATGGCTCAAGTTGAAACTCAGCGTGATAAAAAGTCAAAATTCACAAATTTATGCATTGACTTTGGCTCTAAAGTTTTAGTTTTAAAGACACTCAGAGGATCACAGGCAGATGCAGTGTCCATCCTTTTCATCAAGCTAAAGAATCATCTCCCACAAAAGGCAATCACACCCCTCCTATCCTTTTTAGTTTCATCTTGATCCCAGGTATGCAGTTCCCTCCTGTCTGTGTTATCTTTCTTTGTTCTATGATAGCAGTGCTTATCCCAACTAGGGCTGAAACAAGTACTAAATTTAGTACCCACAGATAATACCCGCTTATTCAAGTGCCACACTGGGCACTCAATGGGTTACCAGGGTACCAATTGGGTACCTGGAAACCCCCACAATTGAGTACTTGCAGTACTGGTGTTTCAGTTTTCTGATTCCCAATTGTTATATTGGTATACCAATATGCATCTATTTAGTCAGGGGAAAAAAACAAAAAGAACCCCAGCATGAATTATTTTTTTAAAAAGGAACTGGACGTAGTTTTCCAGGACTGGAAGCTGACTTTCTGGGACCAGAAGATTGATTTTCTTGGACGGAAAAGCCATAAATAAGTGTTTTAAAAGGAAAAATGTGAGGGGGGGAAGTAAAAAAATAGGAACAGGAAATAGTTTTCTGGGACCGGAATTTGCCTAAAATTGTCAGAACCTGATGCAAACCCAATAAATTGATGTCAAGAGTCAGTATATTGACAAAAATGTTGATAAATCGGTACCAGAAGTCAACATTCCAGGACTGTAAATTGACATTTTGAGACATCAGGTACTCAGTCGTGTTGCAATGTACCTGATTGTTATCGGGTCGATTCAAGTACTGGAATTTAAACACGTTACTTGTTTTTGCGGGTACCCTCTTTCAGCTTTAATCCCAACCTGGTTAAAATGAGACAAGGTGCCCCACCCCCACAGCAATGAATAACAATAGCAACAGCCAGAGCTGTTAACCTATGCAGGGAGTCTCAGCTCTTTCTCTGGCTGGATTAAGGAGGTGCTAATGACCCTATTTATTTACTGAAACAGGTACAATTCTGTACTGCCAGGAAAGGAGATATGAGATAACAAAACCTGTTACTGTACCAGCCAAAAAGGTACTATTGGTGGGTAAGCCTCAGGGATGTGAGTTTTCCGGAAAACTTGGAATTGGAAAATTTTCTATGCAAATTTTATTTGCATTAACATTAATTTGCATATATATATATATATTAATTGGAACATTTTCCTGTGCAAAAATTCCTATAGACCTGTAATATTTTCTGCAGAAAAATTTGGTAGTGGAAAATTTTCCACCCCACATCACTCGTAAGCTGCTACCCCAACCACCTGCAAGCAGTGAATCAGCTTGGTGGTGTTGCACACACCAGATTTCCCCACTTGCATGGGATAGTTCCAGATATCAGGCTAGCTTTCCCCTAAGCAGACAGGCTGGCAACCTATGCAGGCTCAGCTTCACCTTCCCTACTCCTGACAACCTTGCCTGGCCAGCTACTGAAATGGGTATGTCTCTGTACTAGGGTTGAAATGAGATTTTGCCAAAACAGGAAATCCCATTGAAATCCGGGGTTCCCAATACCGTCTCAGTTGAACTGAGAACCTCTCAGTACTTAGCAATGTCTCAATCGACATTTTGTTTCTTGATTTGCCGACTTTCCTCTTACTGGGATCCTGTTTTACTGCTTTGCCGTCCATTTCAGATCCCAAGAGGTAATACTGATACGCTACTGAATTTATTGCACTCCATTTCCCATTGTGCTTCCTTGTCTCTCATTGGCTGTGCCTGTTATGCAGATTCCTTTACTAATCTGCAATCCAGATTGGTCAAAGCAAAGGGAATGACATAAAACAACCGTTCTGATGGGAGGCACTGGAATGTATGGAGGCATTGGGGGGAGGTTAAAGGGTGGGCTATTTGCACAGTGATTGGCTTGGAAATGTAGTACAAAGAACGGACAGAAACCTAGAAGTAAAATGGTACCCTTGGCAATGCAATAAGCAGTAAATGAATAGTATCCGGTTCATGGTAAATGGTAAGCAGAAAGTCGGTAAATCAGTGACAGTATCTTGTGGTATTGCGAGATTTAAGAAATCACATCAGTATTGGGAAGTGGTTGGGAAATCAATTCCAGTTCCCAATATGGTGAAATTTCTCACAAGCAGCAACTTTACTGCTCATTTCACCCTTACTCTGCACCTGCAAATGCTCCATTCAGGAGTTGGAGAAGAGCTGCACTTCCAGGATAGGGACATGGGCATGTGAGGGCTTTTGTCCCTTTTTTCTCCCCTACATCCTCCCCAAAAAAGTTTCTAGTTGCAGCGGAGATATAGTAGGTTTGTGGCAGAATAATGTTTAAACCTATATCTGGAAAGGCTTGGGGAACTCTAGCCTGATTCAGCAAAGCACTTAAGCAAATGTTTAATTTTAAATGCAAAAGTCATCTCACCAAAGGCAACACCCAACTGACACTGCTTGCATGCATAAATATTTGCTCAGTTTCTACTGGCTATGCTACATGCCTGAGGAAGGGTCCAAAAGCTTGCTTATTTCCACCAACAACAGTTGGTCCAATAAAAGATATTCAAACCACTTTGTCTCTCTGCATAATTAAAAGCACATACCTAAATGCTTGATTGGAAAGCTTTTGTGAGGTTCTGGTGACTCTGATATTTGACACTGTAGCTTCAAAACAGGGTTTCCATATTGAAAGCTTTGGACGTTTTCTCCTGTGGGAATCTAAAATTAAACTAAAAATGTGGAGAAAACACTGAACATTTTTCATGTTTTACCACAGGTCATTCCAAGACTGTTAATCAAAGTAGACATTATTGTCCTTTATTGCTTGTTTTATTAATTGCAGATGGTGCATGAAATGGCAACCCCCTGGACTGATATGGTTCTTTTAACTTATATACGAGGTCTGTTTTCTTTGCTATTAAAAAACCCTCTGACAATCTCAGCCAAGCTTTAAAACAGAGATGATATTTTACCCTAAACTCCTTAAACTGTCACATTTCTCTTGTTTCCCATCACTGTTGATTAGAAAGACATTGGTATTTATATAAAATCACTCAGACATAGTTGAAGTTGTGGCAAAGAATTCCTCACTAAATAAAAAACAGTCAGCATCTGAGCGAATTGCATTTTGTCAAGGAATTGTAAATTGCTTCATTTTGTATTTCTTGGTATTTTTCTAAAAATGGGCATATTTTCAGTATGGAGGGCATTAAAATGGAGGACATTTTAAGTAACTTTAGTACAGTTAGTGTGGGTGGGACTCTCCCATTTGTTTTAAATGGACTTGTGTCTGTCCTAACTGTTTTTAGATGTGCTAGCTATCATGTTGGACAATCATGCCCTAGGTGTCTTTGGGAAACAAAGGGTATTTTCAGATGTTACGAGATCACAGTCAACCACAGTGAACCAGGGTCAATCCCGCGGTGGGGCCAAAGCACCCCGAACGTCTGTTTCGCAGGTGCCAGATGTTCACCACAGTCAATCCCCAGTAGGGGTCACAATTAACCATGCTTCCGGAGGTCCAGCCCAGACCATCTCCAAAAGCGTGGTCAAAGTGATTCCCACCGGGAAACAAAAAAAAGTAACGTCTGAACAGCAACCACCGGCCGAAATCAAGCACAATGATTCCCAGCAGGGGACAAAGCACGCAGCATCACTGCCAGGCAACAAGCAACAACACAGGCAGAGGAAGGAGATTTAAAGGGCACAAAGCAGCAGGGAGAAATAGCAGGATGGAGCGAGGTGGAAGGGAGAGGACAGCAGAGGGTGAGCGAGCAAGGGAGGAGGAGGATGTGGTGGAGGCGCAGGCAGAGGAGGCGGTGGTCGGGCTGAAGATGGAGGCAGTGAGGGGACAGCAACAGCAGCAGCAACAGCCAGGACGAGCCGCCACGGTGCCTTCTGGGTGTTTTGACCACGGCCCGGGATCGGCATAACGTCTGTTGCGCTGTCCCGGGACGTGGTCTGCCGGTCCAATTCCCTGCCGTGGTCTGTTTGGGGCTGTTCTTGTCCACGGGGGGTGGTTAGCTGGCTTGCCACCGCTGGGAATCCACTGTGGTGAATCGGGTGCCCGTAACGTCTGAAATCACCCAAAGACAGATTCCTAATGATGATGGCATATTAAAATGCATTCTCTCAGGCCCTCACTGAAAAAAATACACAATAATTTGTAAAATATCAACATGCTCTTGCTTGAAATCACTTGGGGAAAAAAAAAATTAAAGTCACCTTTCACAGTTTCAGATTAATTCTGCCAGGGAAAGTGTGAAACTGGATCTGCAAGAGAAGCAGACCTCAGAAATGTTTGCAATTTTAGCTGAATCTTCAGCGATCTCCTGTTACTGTTATTACATAAAATACTCAGAAGGGGACAGGGGTGGGACAAAAATGATGATGAAAATGATGACAGTGATGATAATAATTCTGCTGCTTGGAATTACCAGCTGTTTGACATTGAGAATTCTCGAAAACCCTTTTTAAAGCACACAACTGTCTTGGGAATCAGCGTTGGGAAAAGAAATATAGCCAACATCCAAGAATGCAGACTCATAAGTCTGGACACTTCTGAATTCTAGCATGCTGCTGTGTCCCCCACTAGTGAGATGTAGGAGGAAGGGTTTCTGAAATACCTGGATTTGCCGAGACCAGTTTCAGAGGGGGAGGCTGGCGCTGCTCTGGGCTAGCAGGGAGTGCAGCAACAGCAACAGTGGACAAACTGCAGTTGCCAGTTTTGGAAGCTGCAGCTCCCTAGCTGCAATTTATCTTTGACCAGAGCTCACGTTGCTAAAGACAAAGTCCTCTGCACAAACTGTGTGCTAATGCAGAAGATGCTAGAGAGGGGGTACAAGAGGTGCATGCTTGACTGGGGCTTTTATGCAAGCCGAGAGGAATTTCCAATTCCACAGTGGGTGTGACCCCAATAAAACTGTGTGCTTCTACCTGCCAATACATCACTTTGAACTGTGGATGCAAGAAACCAGTGGTGACAACATGCAAAGACTAATTGCTTTTGCCTGATAGGCACTCAATAAAGTATGTGAGTTGCTCAATAAACTCAGCATTCTGTGCATAGCAAAAGGTTATTTCCAGCTGCGAAGCACTGGCAGGTATAAGCCCAGGTATGAACCTCCCTGGGTGGGTGGGGTTAGCAGGCGCTGGACTGCCTCTCAGGGTGATCCCGGAAGAAAGAAACAGCTGGTGCAGCTTCTTCGTCCCATGGTTCACCATGACTGTGAGCCAACATAGGGGGTGGGATACTGAGAAAGGTGGGGGTTGGTGGGCAGAGCGAGACAGGGAGAACATCTGCCCATGTTTTAGGCTTGTCATGCTAAACACAGGGGGCTGCCCATTTATTAGGCTCTATACGCTAAGCATGTGAGTAGTCCGAACCATGGACTCCAGTCCAGGGGGCTATTGTCTTGTTTGTTAACACTTTAAGAGTAAAGCAGCAGAAGAAACAGCCTCCCCTCAGAGGGCGCTTATAGACGAGACAAGAAAGGAGGCTGATCCTTTGATCAGCCGCCTTTCTTTGCGCTCGTCTAAACATTGAGGCAGGATCTTACCCCGCGTCTGACCAGGCAGGTGATCCTGCCCCCTCAGACTCGGATCCCCGAAGTGCTGGCTTCACGCCGTACTTCCGGGTTCCCTGGGTGAGTGCGCATGCGCGGAAGGACGCACATATGCACAAAGACTCTGCGCCATGTCTGAACATCAGACACGGCATACAGAGGAAGGGGGGGGGGAAATGCCGGCATTTAACGATCCCACTTGTAAGCGGGATCGTCTATAAACGCCCAGAGATGGCAGTAATACTGTGTCAGAATTTCTTACCCTTTGTGACAGCCAGGGAGATCCTCTGTCATTTCCATATCTCTCTCCCACACCTCCTTTGGCATGGTCACTTAACATAGGACTTTCCCACCTTCCACCCCTCACAGTGTACTGTTGCCACTACCCTGTCTTCTAATACCTGTTCGTGAGGGATTACTTTTTCCCATGAAGTCAACGAGACAATGAGAGTCTCCGGGCTCCAGGGAAAGCTTCAATTTCTCAGAGTCATCTAGGGGTGCCATGGTGGGTGCTAGCCTGGGTGCTAGCCCTGCAGCTAACTCACCAAATCAGGGCTTCCAGATGGGACGGGGTGGGGGTGGGAGCATCCGAAAGGGGGCAGGCTACAGAGACTTTCCTGTCCCCTGCCTTTCTGATATGCCCCTGCCCCTGTTGAGTGCCATGATGTCACAATGCTCCACAAGGGCATGGTTATGTCAGCAGGTGGTGTTGCTTGACTGCCCTTTCTGGTGTGGCACCGTGACCTTTATGATGCTCCGTAAGGGGCAGGAGTACATCAGAAAAGGGAGTGAGAAACTCTTTGCCCCACCCCCTCTCACTTGTCCCTGACACCTCCGGGTTTCCTCCTGGAGGGAGATGGCAACCCTATCCCTGGGGCACTGTGCAGAGAACTCAGTGGGACCCAGCCTAGCATGGGGCTCCTGGGAGGCTGCACCATTTGAACACAGACCTAAAGATGCCACTATTTCAGAAGTTCCCAAACTGGGGGCCATGGCTTCAAGCTGGGTCTTCCATCGGTGGATGGGGTCACCATCTTGAAGGTTGTTACTTTGTATGCCCGTCTTGCTATCTGGGGGGTCACAGGATTTCAGTCTCAAAACAAGATCACACACGCAAAAAAACTGGGAACCACTGCCCTCTCCACTCTGTCCCTCAGCATCCACTTTTTCCCATTCTGCTGTGAAATGAACTGCCATAAGAACATAAGAAGTGCCATACTGGGTCAGACCAATGGTCCATCGAGCCCAGCATCCTGTCTCGGACAGTGGCCAGTCACGGAGGCTTGGGAGAAGCACCCAAAAGGTCACCATGCTATCCATTCCCTGTGGGTCATCCACAGGCTCCCAACAGTAAAGGGGTTTGTTCCCCAATCCTCTCTGGCTAATAGCTGCTAATGGACCTATCTTCCAGAAACTTGTCCAAACCTCTTTTAAACTCAGCTATACTGCTGGCCTTGACCACCACCTCTGGCAGTAAATTCCACAACCTAATTGTACGCTGAGTAAAAAGATACTTTATTTTGTTTGTTTCTACTCTGTCACCTGTGAGTTTCATGGAGTGTCCCCTAGTTCTAGTACTAGTTGAGAGGGTAAATAACTGTTCCCTGTTTACAAGTTCCAAATCACTCATGATTTTATAGACCTTTGTCATATCTCCTCTCAGCCGTCTCTTTTCCAAGCTGAAGAGCCCCAACCTATCAAGCCTCTCCTCATATGGGTGCTGTTCCATACCCTGGATCATTTTTGTTTCCCTTCTTATACAGAAACAGGTATTCAGATTTAGCAATCCTACTAAGGATTGGCAGTTAACAACATCTACTGCATTGGTCCCCAACCCATGGCTTGGCAGCAACATGTTGCCCGTGACCCCTTTCATGTTGCTCATGACAGCTCAGTAAACAAATGCAAAATATTGAGAGGGAGGCAGTTTAGTGTGTGTCAGAGGGAGAGAGAGAGAGAGAGAGTGTGCACCTCAGAACTGGCAAGGGAAAGGTTAAGAACACTCAACTGCTCCTGAAACAAAAGGTGCAGGGGCTGGTAGAAATCCTGAGCTGCTGCTGCAGAAAGAACTGGCATTTTCCCCCTATATTGGCAAGGGTTTCTTAAAGAGACAAGCAGATTAAAAAAATAAAAATAGGACACACACACACACAAATGTTTATTTTTAGTTTCTACTTCATTTTTATTTCTGCTTAATTGCAGTCTAAGGACGTAACCTATTTGTATGATTTAACTTTCAAGATAAAGTTGTGGTTTGCCATCAGTCTTGGACTTTTAAAGTGGCTTGCTGCCACAAAACGCTGAGGAGGACCCACCGATCTACAGATTGTGTTTCTGGGACAGTAATTTTTTTTGATGGAAGAGAATTTCATTTTATTGGGTCTCTCTCTAGTGAGCTGTTCCTCCAGAAAGTACATTGGCTGAAAACTCCGACCACCTCTCAGGGAGATTGTGCGGTTACTGGAAAACTACATTAGCCAAGCATCAGCCTGTTCTGAAGGAGGAAGTAATGAAAATGAGTTACAAATGTTTCCCCCATGAGTTGCTACTTTAGAGTTGCAGGATGACTTTAACTGTAGATCATAAGAAAATGGAGGTCAGATTTTTCACATGTACTCACGATTACACGCACAATTTGGGGCAATGATAATCTGATCCAGGAAGAGGGGTGCAAAGATGTCTGCAGTTTGCACTCACTCACTGAACCCATATTTTCCCACCTAAATACCTGTAGATCAGCCCAATGGTCCCCATAAACTTGTGGGTTGTTTTTGTACACACACAGTTTATGTTGGCACACCTGTTCTACACATATTGAAGGAAGTGGGTCACGGTTTTTATTATGGGAGCAGTTTTGTTCTGGTATGTTATGATACGGTAACAGGAATCAAGAGCCTAATACAAAATAAACTCTGATCACATCTCTTTATTTGTAGCTTGAAATGTGGATTTCTTGGAAAGAAAATAAAACAAACAAAAGACCAACAACAAATAGTTCCATGTGCCCAAACCAACGAAGCTTATTTTCCTAACAGGAGATGAGGAGGGATGCTTAGTGTAAACCAGGGGAGGGGGACCTGTCAACCTTGGACCAAATCTGCCCTATAGTTGTTTTTTATTTGGCCCCTTCCCAGTTCCTGGATGTGGTCCATGGATCCAGCACCTACCCTCAAGCATGGAATGAGTGAGCTCAGGGAAAAGGAATAGCAACGATGAAGGCATGCATTCAAGGATAGGGGATGGATCCATGGGTAATTTCAGATGTTATGGGATCGCGGTCAACCACCCTGAATCACAGTGGATTCAGGGTGGTGGTTGTGATCCCTCCCGTGAATGTCTATTTGCTCCCAGACAGATGTTCACCACAATGAACCAAATCGACCACGGTGAATCAAATTGACCATGGTTCTGGAGGTGAGGCCGGTCTTACCTCCAGAACCGTGGTTAGGTTGGCCATGATCTGGGACGGGGCTGGCAATGGCCACAATGAACGACTGTTTACCAGGCCCGTCCCGGAATCAGGTCCCAACCACGGGATGGGATCGGGCGCAGCGGCCTGATTGGCCGCTGTGCCTGCCCATCTCCTCGAGGGCGGGCAGCCATGGACGCGCGGGGGTGTGTGGCTGAGCGGCCACACGGCGCGCTGCACAGCCCCGCCCCCTCTGAGATTCCCCTCTGTGATCAGGCCGGCACGTATGATGGATGACCGGTCTGATCACGGACCGGGATCCGAGACGAATCCCAGTCCAGGGTTCAGTGTGGCAGGCCAAAAGGCCCGTCACATCTGAAATTACTCCATGTCATAAGATCCATGATCTGGGCTGTCCCCTTCCTTGTCCCATCCTGGGCATGCCCTTTAAGCACTCCTCTCCCCAATTCCTATGTGGCCCATGGAGCTTGTATTAATTTTCAAAGCGGAATGAAAGGAGAGAAAAAGTTCACCATCCCTTGTGTAAGTCAATGTGATTTATTTATTTTTTTAAATACAAGTGTGGCCATAGCTCCCCATCAGCTGTACCTGTTGTTATAAAATGTTGTGGCCTTAATTAAATTTGGGCTCTTTGCCCCTCTTCCAAATTGGTTGAAATTGGAGTTTAGAAGTTATTAAGTGGAGAGAGGCAAATCACACATATGGACAAGATGATTGCATAAGCCTCTCCCCCCCTCTCCCCCCCCCAGTGGAAAACAGACTACAGATGAAACCACTAGAATCTATATTTATGTGTAACTATTGCATGATAGTCAAAAGCCAGCAACAATACACATGCAATACATGGAATTTCCTTTGCCAGGTTTGTGGAAAATAGACAAGTAGTTTAGAGATGAAATTTGATCTTTCCTTACTAGTGTAATAATCTGATAAACCACAGCAGTGGAAGCGAAAATGCACTCTACCAGTGAAAAAAACGTATTTAGTTTTGTCTGCAGGAAGATGGAAAGATGCAGCTACCCTGAGCAGGATTTATATGCTAGTGAAGCACTCATGACTGCTATACAGGGAATTTATGTTTGCCTGAGTTGGCATGCAATATCAGAGGCAAGACCGAGTAGGAATTCCTAAATAATTAAGATTTAATGTCACTACACATTTATGTGTACACACATGAAAAATCACTTCTACCTCTTCATTTGCATACATTTGCTGATGTTAATTCATGTAACTAAATGCAAATTTAAAATAAGCCATTGCCTAACACTGAGGTTGGGCTAAAATTAACCAGCTCTTTTAAAAAAGCAAACATTCAGGCTGCTCTCTGATGTTACATGGGATTGGCAGGGGGGAGCGGGGGAAAGGGAAACTTGCACAATCGAGACCACAGATCTGTAATTGCGGGGAATAGTGCCTAATCCCCTTTGATCATGTGAGAACATGTGTCTTTGTAAGGCTACATTTGGGGAGTGTTCTCACATGATCAAAGGGGATTAGTGCATTCTCACAGGCGCTAATCCCCACAATTACAGACCTGCAATTGCGCAAGTTTCCCCTCGCCCATGTAACATGGGAAAGCAGCCTTAATCACACCTGTAATATTATTTTTTATTTGAAAAGGCGTTTGGTGAGTGGGAATAGCGGGTTGGGGTGGAGTCTGGTGGATGGTTTTGGGGTAGAGGTGTGAGAAGGGGTTGGGTGGATAGGTGGTTTTGGGTGGGTTTTGTTGGGGGGGGGTTAGGTTTTTTAAAAATTGGTTTTAAATGTTTTTTATGGATTGTAAGCCACCCTGCACCTTAGGGAAGGGTAGAATATAAATTGAAATAAATAAATACATTAAATAAAAGAATATCCCCTCACCTAAGTAAGGCTAGGCTTGAACCTTTGGCTTCAGTTTCAAGCAGCTACCACTTGAGCTACAGGAGAAACTGCTAACTGCTTTTTAATTCAGCCACTAGAGAAGGGCTTCACATGTTGACCACCAGTAAGTTTAAAAGTTGTGGAGTTACCAGTGTAGCTGGTTAGCTAAATTTTGGGGCTATGATGTGACAGATACGGGTTATATTCTGTTGTCACCATTGCCTTTCATCACCTTATTTGTACAATGAGGTAACTCATAGTTTCTTACCTTCCATCGGCAGGCCTTAATTGGAAAAATAATGGGGGAGGTATAGAGAAGCAAAAGCTACAAAGAGATGTTTGGGCCTCTTTCTCTCATTCATACGCACTGCACTCAGGTGCATGCCAGATGTTCAACCCGGAGTAGGCCGCTGCGGCTACTCTGGGGCAGCCCCACCAGCAGTGCTCCAGAAGTTCCAGGAGCACATTGCATGGCCCGGGCTGACCCAACCTAGAGCAACAGATGAACATGGCACTGCTGTCCTGTCCGTCTGTTGGGCCCAAAGTGAAGCTTCATGCCAGTTAGTCTGTTGCCTTATTTAGTAGTATGGAGTTGTGGGCACCAGCCTAGAGAATTGGGTGAGTGCTCACAATGGTGTGTGTGGGGGGGTACTGTGCGGGTGGCCCACGGCACACCTGTCTATCTGTTGCAGACCCAGGTGGAGCTGGTGACTGGTGGCCGTGGGGGTGGGGGGGCCCAGAGCAGTTCTGTGCTCTGGAGGGCTCCCTGTCCATCTAAAAACACCCGTAGACAGACACATATGCTTGCAGGAACAGTGTAGCTTGTTCCTTATTGAGTCAATTCCGCTCACACCACGGCTGCTCGCCTGAACATTTTGGGGAACCACTGGGTTATGTGATACTGAAGGGCGTCTCTGGGCTAAAGTTAGCACTGTGGGTAGGGAGTATTGGGTAGGGGTGGGGACTCCAGGGGAATTATTGGTTATCAATTTTATTGGTATTGTATTAATCTGATATCAGATTTATTGGTATCAGTATATTGGATTTTTAACATTGGCCGATTTTCTCAGATCTTTAACATTGTGGCCATTGTTAAATGGCGTCGATGTTAAAAATCTGAGAAAACCGGCAATGTTAAAAATCCAATATACTGATACCGACAATTATCAGTATTATCGGATTAATCCAATACTGATAGTCCCACCCCTAGCTGGAAAAAGGGGAAAAAAACCATGACTTGTATTGGAATGGAAGCAGTCAAATTTGAGGGAGGCTGTTACAAATGGCAAAAATAAAAATAAAAGGTAGGGGCGGGAAACCGGTACAATCCGGTATCCGATAATGCAAGTATAAGGCGTACCGGCATTATCGGATTCGGCCCCGGTATTCCGGCCCGGTACCGGATTTCAGTGTTCCGGTTTTTTTACATTGCAGCCATTTTTAAATGGCTGCAATGTAAAAAAAATTAAAGCCCCAGCCAAACAGTTTTTTT
>QEPC01010348.1:60187-71892 GCA_003113815.1 Sphenodon punctatus | reverse complement strand
AAAAAAACTGTTTGGCTGGGGCTTTAATTTTTTTTACATTGCAGCCATTTAAAAATGGCTGCAATGTAAAAAAACCGGAACACTGAAATCCGGTACCGGGCCGGAATACCGGGGCCGAATCCGATAATGCCGGTACGCCCGATACCGGCATTATCGGATACCGGATTGTACCGGTTTCCCGCCCCTAGGACACAGCGCCCCATTGAAACCAATGCAATAAATCCGGTACCGGTATACCGGATTAAATCCGGGAATCCGGTTTTTGTAAAACCGGTAACCGGTAAAATCCGGTGTACCGGTACCGGTACCGGGCCCGCCCCTAATAAAAGGTACTCAAAGTAAGCCCTTTGAGGCAGGGATCTGTCTATAATTAATAATTGTTCAGTACCCTAATAATAATAATAATAATAATAATAATAATACATTAGCATTATATAATGTCTACTATTTTTTTAAAAAAAAAATTGAATCTGGGCGCCCTAAACTTGAGATGGGATTCTCAGACTGGATCTCCATTGTTATTCCCCCTAAGGGTGTCACGCCTCCCCGCTGTTCCCCGCACAGCACAAGGTTTTTGAATCTCTAAGACATGTGACCATAAGAGTTTAATTTATTCCTAGGTCTTCTGCTAACTCTCTGCATAGGGTAGGGGGAATTTGATGCATATCAGCAAAATCCCTTTGTGATTATGGCCACCTTCTTTTAGGTGGGCAGGTGACCAAGCAGCCTTCTCTAAGGTTGGTGACAGTGTTGCTTCTGGCAAGAGTTTTTTATTAGGAGATCACCATTAGGTCTCAAAGTGTAGGGTCTGCACTCTGTAACCACTCTGATCTCCCTTAGCTTCAGAAGTCGAAGGCATGTGTTTGCTAGCAAACCTGGGCCTTCTTTTGGCACATTATTGCAGTCATGCTGACAAGCTACTGGCCTGGGCAAATTGAGGGAGATAGGGGGAAATGTATTCATCCAACAGTACTTAGGGTTTTATGGGGAACTTATTTTGACCCTAGAAAAGAGTGGGAGCTGGAAGAATGCCATGGATTATGCTTGTTGCTTATAAAACAGAAGGGCATAAGATCTGGTTAAACGGTGCAGTAATTTAAATAAATGTCACAAATCACATGGAAAATAAAATGAGAAAATTTCTAGACCTAGTGTTTTGCTTGCTGTGGTTTTCTGTGTGGGCTAAACAGTAACAACCACAGCTGCCTGCGAGCAGTGGGATTCAAGAGCTTTGCAGAGCTTTAGTGCCACAGCACTAAAACACTGGCTATTTTGTCTGAACAGAGAAAGGGAAAGCAAGAGACAAAGAAAGGACTCGTCATCTTATTCTGGACATTTTATCCTTACTGGGCTTTCGAGACACTGCCCCCACCTGATGCTTCTCTTTTCATGTTTCATTTTCATTTCATTTCAACTTTTATTTGTATCCCGCTCTCTCTCGCCTATGGCGACTTGAGGCGGCTAACAACAAAAGTAGAAACATACAAAAACATAACAATTATAGATTTCATACAAAACAACACAACCTAAATAACCCCTCAATTTTTACAATAACATAACATTTCATAACATAATTTCTCATCATTAACCATGCCCTCTCCTTCCCTCCAATATAACAACAATAAGTCAATAATATTACAATATATCACAGTTCATCCATGTCAACCCCTCCATATGCTCCATCCCTGCTGCCACCAGGAAAGGAGTCCATCAATTCCCCCCTTACCATCCTGCTCTCACCAGGAGGGGGGACCTATCATCCGCAACTTTACAATAATCTAAATATCGAATACACATTTCTAAATCAACAAAATACATCTCTAACCAATCCCAGAATCACCCCCCCATGCTACACCCCCCCACACACACCCCTTCCCCTGCTGCCACCAGGGGTTGGCAATGAACCCTCCCCCCTCGATACAACCCTCCACTCAATATACCCTTCACCCAACACAACCCCCTTCCCCCCCAACCCAGCACAGAACAACTCACAATAATATCACACCCCTGAATCCCCTACAGTCCCTGAAGGGCCCCAAAGGGCCGCACCCTTTGTCCGCAGCCCTTTGGCTCACGGCCTGCAGCAGAGCCGTAGGCATCTCCCTTTTTATGTTCCCCTGGGCTACTTCCGGGTGTGGGCAGGGGGGAGGGGGAATCAGGCCAGAGCACCCACTCTGGGTGCTTCAGTTTCTAGGCTCCCCCAGCCCCCTGCACTCACAGTTCTTTTCTTCCCCCACAGGTGATCGGTGGGGGCCTAGAGCAGCAGTGGCGACGTGGGACCAGCCCAGCAGGAGCAAGCAATGGCAGCCAGGAAGATGGTAACTGATCCTTCATTGTCTCTACTGGTGGCTCTTCCTCCTTCCTTCTCCTATTACCTGTGCTTATCTCTCAACATTTCAAGTGGCCAAAAGGAGGACATAAACCACGTCCCTTCCCTAATAATCCCTGCCAGCACACACATGCATGCATTCCCATGCATGCACTCATATGCCATCTCTTTCTCTCACACCCATACACATTCACACACACATACTCACTCACACACATATATTCATGCCCTGTCCAGCAGCAACGCTACTGATGATGGGTGGTGATGGTGGCAGCCCAGCTCTGGCTCTGCTCAGCCACCTGTGAAACGGTCTAGGAAGCCTACTCGGGAGAAATGAGTAGGGCAGGGTGAATGGGCAATGCAGGCCTCTACTTCTGAGATTTGAATCAGATAACATATGAGTCATGCTTCCGACTCTCTGACAGGCCCGATATGTATTGTATTCAGTTGTGGGCACTGCACTAGGGAAGAAACATGAAACAAGAAGCCCTTTTTATTTTGGCAAGATAAGTCATGAGATTTCATGCTGGGCCCAAGATCTCACTGAGATCTTTGCTCCAGTATGAAATCTTGCAAAATATCTCAGGGGGAAAAAACCAAACCCCAACAATCAAAAGACAAACAAAAAAAGAGAACTGTACATGCAAAAAATGGCCACCGGGGCCATCTGCGCATGCACAGCACTTTTTCAAAATGATGCCGGCAGCATCGCTGCCATTTTGGAAAAGGGCAGTCAATCTGCACATGCAAAAAATGGCTGCTGTGCATGTGCAGAACAGCCGCCCTTTTCCAAAATGGTGGTGATGCTGCCAGTGCCATTTTGGAAAAGAGCTGCGTGCAAATGCACAGAGCTGTCAACAGGCCACCCCCCCCACACCATCATTACTAGGTGAGAATGCAATTGAGATGTTGCTGCTGCTTCTTGGTTCGTTCTTGTTTGTCAGAACGAGCCGAGAAGCGCGATTCTCGCTGAGAAACATGAGAATCATGAAAATGAGTTTCAGCCCTACACTGCACCTCAAGAAGGATGTTGACAAATTGGAGAGGATTCAGAGGAGAAGAATGGAAACCACATGATGCAACTCTGAAAGAATTGGGAGTGTTTTGCTTGGAGGAAAGAATACTAAGGGAGGAGATGACAGCGGTTTGCAAATATGGAGAACAGTTGTTCTCCCGTACCACAGAATATAGGACAAAAGGGAATGGGCTTAAATTGAAGCAAAGTAGATTTTGGTTAAATATTAGGAAAAACGTCTTAACTTTAAGAACAGTTGAGCATGGAATAAGTTGTCTATGGAGGTTGCTAAATTGTCTTCAGTGGATATTTTCAAAAGCCAACTGGACAAGCACCTGTCTGTGATATAGTAAGTAAAGTCTAGAGCAGGGAGGTCCAACTTCTTAACTACCATGAACCAGATCCACCTTACAGGAATTTGCTGGCAGGCCAGGTTGCACAAAATTTTCTTGCTGTGTAACTAGTGTACATTATTTCTACAGTGCAAGTGTAGTTAAATCCTGTTCAAGGTTATTAACATGACGCATA
Source organism: Sphenodon punctatus (assembly GCA_003113815.1). NCBI lineage: Eukaryota > Metazoa > Chordata > Lepidosauria > Sphenodontia > Sphenodontidae > Sphenodon > Sphenodon punctatus. The sequence continues at coordinate 68,020 of QEPC01010348.1, read as the reverse complement.
TGAGTTAAACATGAAGAGTTTGGAGCTGTTATTGCAGGATGTCATTTTTGAAATTATTTTGAAATTACTGATATTTACTAAAATCGGATTTTAAGGCTGTTGGCCAACTGGAAGGGAACCCTACCATAAGCCACCATTTGGAGGCCCCTGGTTTAGAGAGAGAGGGTGATTGACATGTCGGTCCCAAATGGACCAACAGAATAGTTCTGTAGTGGAGACAAAGTAGTTCAGATGATACCCATTATTGGATCAACTACTTGTAGTGATAACATGCAAGCGTTTGGTCTCCAGGAGGTATATGGCCTGAAAACTTATGTACGGTCACATTGTGAGTAGCAGTCTTTTGATATTCAGCAGATGGAATCCCCTTGACTACCGAAGTGGTCCCCTGAAATTCCACTCCTTAGCCGTTTGAAATCCCATTCTGATTTGGATGAGACATAGCTAGAGCTGCAGTGGGTAGCATATTTGTTACCTGCGTGGAATACTCAAATTTTCAGACACCCACATGGAGTATCACCCCCCATTGGCTACCCAGTGCCCAATGATACAGGTATTACTGAGGCATCCCAGGACACCATGAAATACCAGTCCTGACAACCAGAGCTCCCCGAGATCACTCACCTCAGTGCCGGGCTGCTGCTCTTCTGGTCCATAGCAGCACCCTGCTTGCTACAGCTCCCTGGCCCGCACGCTGCTCAGCTGAGTGAGGAACTTCCCCACTTGGCTTTTTCTGAGTGGGGGGAGGGAAAGCAAAGAGGCCTCTTCCCACCTGCATGCACACCCCTAATGGGTCCCCTGTTCCTCGCTCAGCTGAGAAGCACACTAGCTGGGGAACAGTGACCAATCAGAAGAGTGGCAGCCCAGCAGGGAGATCAGTTAGCCTGGGGCTGAGGAAGTCAGGTAGCGTTTGGATACTAGTTGGTGCCCATGTGTGACCGGGGTGAGTCAGGCATCCCAAATACGCTGAGGAATCTGGCTGGCCAGGTACCCAGTTGGAGCTATAGACAGAGCACGCCAAAAGACAAATTCTTAAAGTTCGATCCTATCACACCAAAGTGCAAGCAGCACACACAGCTATGGGAACACCTGGGAACTGCCCATTCACAAAATTATTCTTAACTCCACTCAAAGCTGAAAGGGTCAGGAAAAAAGCTTTCCACGTTTGTGGTATTATGGATAGCTTGTGGTTATCCAGTAATGATCTGGTACTGACAGAGGTTATGTCACAGTAAGGGGGGGGGGGAAAGGGACCGGAAGGAAGGGGAAGGCACGTGCGGGAGGGAGAACAACAAGATACACTCTCCCAGGAAAGGGGCGGCAGTCTCGTATAGGCGAATATCTCGGGGTTGGAAAACGGTCCCTCAGGTTGGTAAGTGGGCTTTCCCTCTTAGTCAGAAGGCAACCCGAATCATCATAGGGACTACGAGAGCAAACAATTGCCCCAGGGGGAAAAGGGAAGACAATAGACAAAGTAGTCACTCTCTCTGGGAGATACACGGGTCCCTGGACACCGTGAATATCAGTAAGGGGATGAGGGGGAAAGGGAAACAGGGCCAGGGGAGGGGGAAAGGGGAAGGCACAGGGGGTAAGGACCATGGGGGAGCAGGAGGTGAGGGGTAGGAGCAGGCAACTTTACAAGGGAGGCTGTTGGAGGATAAAGCTAACTAGGACCCCAAGATCAGGAACAGGAAGGAGGGACAGGGAGTCAATGGGGTACACTCACAAGCAATCTACACAAGACACGAAGCACTCTCCTACAACCAAACACTCACCCACTCTCTCCACGGATTCGTACGACGATCACACGGGGGGGAATTACACGGGGAGTCCAGCCACGACCACAATCACTCTTTCTGAAATTCAAGGGAGAGATCAAGATCTCCAAGCAACCCAGGGGCCAGTCTCTCGAACACGATTACCGGCAGAGGCTTCAGGCCCCACCGGTAACCTTTATAGGCCCTTACTCGAGACCCAGCTGTAGCATGCCGGGCGGGGCCCCCGCCTGCCTCCAATCCTGGCGATTCAATTAGCGTGCCCTGTGTCTGGGCGGGGCTACACCTTAGGACGTGGACGGGGCGTAGCTCCGCCCCCTTATGGCCGGCCCGATCAACCATCTGCCGGCTCAGGTATTTGCCCACTTATTGCGGGCGCGCGCCAGCCCGCCTGTTTATGGCTCCACGGGCGGGGCGCTTCCTGACAGGTTAACCCCCAAACTAGAATACCAGATGTTACCAATTACTATTTACCAAATTATAATTTGCCATTTACTGCATTATTGAATAACCAGACCAGTCCAGACAGGAGGAAGAGGGGGAGGGGGGAAGTCATATGGTAATTAAATGGGAATACAGTAAACAGTAGATGGTAAGCGTAATGCAGAAAATGGTAATGTGGTTAGCCAGAAAACCACCAGATACTAAAACAGATACTATTGGTATCCAATTGGATACCGTGATATCTGGCTGGATACTGGATAGTAGTGGTTGGTTACTCATTTCAGCTCTAAACCAGATCATTTAGACTGCACTTACACAGCACTCTCAGTGTGTGTGTTGGCCCAAACTAACATCCTAAGAGTTGACTAAACTCTGACTCCTCATCTACCCCCTTCATGATTCCACCATGTTCTCTGCGACACAACACCACTCCTGAGGTTTCTGTTTACAAATAGCAATGCTCTTGTAGTTTCCACTCTCCCCTGCCACCCATGCTTCCCACAGCCAACCTGAATCTGGTATCACTCCGTCTCCACTTGACATGAGAGCAGCAGACAGAGAGGACAGGAGCAGTGATCCCTCCTCCACTACAGCACAAACTTGTTGTTTCAGGCATCCTTACAAGTCTCTGAGTATTGTGGAAATTAGCACAGGGAAGGAATTGGGGGATGGGGGGGGTGTGTGGAATCACCAGCCATGTGGAATCATTGCTATGGGACAGCAAAAGTGCAGACAACAGGACACAGGGTGAGCTTGCCAGGAGAAATTGGCATTTTCTGAATGTGCTGTCAGTGGCAGATTTACGCCCCGAAAAGCATGAGGATTTATAGTCCATCTGTTGTCCTACCAAATCTAACAGTGCATTTTCTCATTATCCATACACATTTCTGCTCCTTTGCTGAATCCCATGAAGCTCTTGGTTGCAGAAATGTTTGGCAACAATGTGTCACGCCGATTAATAATGATTGTTTACAGGAAGCATTCCATTTAAATGTACTGCATACCTCCCAACAGTCCCTAATTAGGAGGGGCCATCCTTCTCTGGGTGCTGAATCCCACTGTGGGGGGGGGAGTGACAGTAACCTACTCTGGCCAGCTTTGTCCCACTGTGGCCCATGGATCACTATCACGTTTGTGCTCGGATCCCTATCTATTTACCCCTACGGCCAATGGCCAAACAATAAAAAGTTTGCTACATATTTGCCCCAGACTGACCCTGGGCATGCCGGCTAGTCCGGGCTGTTACTTAGCAAAGTACCGAAGTCACAGCACTGGCAACTGCCCCCCTCCTCCACTGGAGTCAGTCTGGGGCAAATCAGGCCACAGCGGGTTAGAATGCATGTTCTGACCCACCATGGCCCATCCCAGATCAGGGCTGCTATGGTCAGCCTCCATGGCAATCCGTGATTGGCCGCCATGGCTGCCTGTCATGGCAGAAGGAGGCGGGGTGCTGGGTGCAGCATGGAAATGGGGCCGGGATGGCTCCATGGTGGGGGTCATGTTTGGTGATTTCCCTGACCTGACCTCACCAGTTTGGAAGCAGGTGCTGAGACTTAACTCTGCAAAGTGAAGACCAACCACATCTGCTCTTGACTCTAGTAGGAGTTGAAGACATTCAGCATATTGCAGGCCTGGAAAGAAGAACATCTTAAAACTGGTCACAATGAGGGATCCATTCCCTGTTTTTTCTCCCAGGTCCCGTCATGTTCCCTGACCCTAGGCCGATAGGTGAGGTACAAAGGAGTTAAAACTTTTTTAGCAAAATTATACCACTCTATACTCCATGACTTTGTCAACCATAATGGGCTCAATTGCTCTGTCGTTTTTCATGCCTCCCCCCTGTGTAATTTTTTTTATGTTAAGGTTTTTATTCTAATGTTGCTGGGGGTCAGTTTGACCCCAATTGAAATACATGGGAAACTGAAAGTACTATGCGCCTAGGATGCTGGAGTTAATATAGACCCCCAAAATGCTGTTAAAAATAAATAAATGTTTATTATTTCTTTAAATGCTTAAACCAGAACCTGTTCTTTCCTTCTTTTCTCACAACAAATGGAAATAGAAAGTAATATAGCATTGTGACTGTTTTCATTCACGATATTTTCCTGTGTACAAAAATATCACTACAAACACATTTGGGGGTCTATTATACCCCAAACTAAAGAACCACTTTACAAACATAAATTGAGTTGTATATATTTTTTTGCAGTTATAGATTTACTGGTGTGAACCTTCAACACTGTTTTTTCATCATAGCTGCTTGCAGAGTTCATTTTGAAAAATACTTACCAATCAGCCATATGGGGTTGTTTGGACCCCTCCATTTACTTGCTAAGTGACCCTTTTGGTCAGTAAGAGTTAACATTAAAACCTGTTTATAGTAAGGTGGTTATCTAAAGACAGATCAGGAGACTTGATGGAGCTATCTCAGAGGAATACAAAGTGTACTAATAACCCCTCCATTTGCTTGCTAAGTGACCCTTTTGTCAGTAAGCATCAACATTAAAATTAAATTGTCCTTTTCATTACATTTATTTATTTACCATTTTTCTACCCCGCCCCCTCCTGCTTACAGAGCAGCTCAGTGCAGCTTACAAAATGCATAAATAAAAACATAATAAAAACACACACGTCAAATATCATGAAAACATACAATGGTAAAAATAAACTAAAAGGGCAGAACTCCCCCTGCCCAGCCCACCCTACTTGTCTCCCTCTCCAAAGGCCTGGCAGAACAGCCAGGTCTTACACTGTCTTTGGAAAGAGGGGAGGTCTGGGGCCAGGTGGGCCTTCATCGGGAGGGAGTTCCGCAACCTGGGAGTGGCCACCGAGAACGCCCTCCCCATTGTCGTCACCTGGGCAACCTGGGAGACTTTGAGTCGGGCGTCCCCGGCAGAGTGCAGGGGCTGCAATGCAAATGCCTAGTCAGGCCCAGGCCATTTAGGGCTTTATACCAGCACCTTGAATTGGACCCATAAGATAATAGGCAGTCAGTGCAGAGAACGGAGCACTGGTGTAATGTGCTTGCGGCGATCCATCCCTGTTAAACGACGGGCCGCCGCCTTTTGCACCAGCTGCAACCTCTGGATCAACCCCGAGGGCAGCCCCATGTAGAGTGCGTTGCACTAGTCTAGTCTAGAGGTAGTAAAGGCATGGATGATGGTGACCAGATCCAAGTCCGAAACATACGGTCTGCAGCCGTTGTACCAGATGTAACTGGAAAAATTCTCCCCTTGCCACAGCCTCCACCTAGGGATCCAGGAGGAGCTGTGAGTCGAGGAGCACCCCCAGACTATAGACCTGTGTGGCCAAAGGGGGGCAGACCCCATCAATGATAGAGGCCACCCACCCACCCCAGCCCTACCCACCAACATCATCTCCGCCTTGTCAGGATTCAACTTCAGACGGCTCCTCCACAGCTGCCAAGCACTGGGTAAACACCGAGACTGCTGAGTCTGGATCTGCAGAAACATTGCTATCTAAGGGCAGATATTAGGCTTCATGGAGCCATCTCAGAGGAATACAAAGATAATTAGATAGAATCACTAATTGCTTGGTAAACACTTGGCACCCCAGTTGAAAACTCAGCTGCTATTCCTGTGTAGTTGCTAGTGTTAGCATTGTGGCCATCGTGGGGTATTACTGACCCCTGCTGCCTTTTGTTTTATTCCTATTCCTGTACTCCCCCACAAAATCTTGATACAGTGTGATTTTGTTTCTAGACAGCTGTTGTCCGTTTCAAATTAACCCCCCAGTTTTTTTTATAATTATGGCTTAATTGGGATCTGTTTGACCCCAACACCAGATTAGTACAGTGGGCATGTCCAACTTGCTAGGGTTAAATATGAAGTGAGTGTGATATGTGTTCTTTAGCTAGTTTACACTGACCACAGGTGACTCTCCCTCCCGACACTAAGGTCATTGCACTTCGTAGATGAATGGGTTGTTGAAATTATTTCTTTGCACCTCCATACTATCCTGAAGGGTTCCTTGATTCTGTGGGGATTTTTCTGGTGTAAGAGAAACTTCAGGGTGGCCTGGAGACAGTGGAGCAAGCTTTTCATGATCCCCTTGGTGTTGGTGTTGGTGGTGCTTTGACTGAAAATATTTTGTTTTAAAACATAAACCCTGGAAATTTCCACTTTTCATTGCAATATGGTCCCATAATATACTTGGAGTTTTTTGGTGTTTTGTTAGTGTTTGGTTGCCAAAAGCTCCACAATTTACAGTTTGGGCTGCTGGAAACCAAAAACGAAGAACAAAGATTCCAGAAAATGTTTAGATAAGCTTTCAGAAATTTGAAACGTTTTGGAAGAGTCAATATTTTTATGAACTTTTTTTTTCCAGTTTTTAAAAAATGCTGACTTTCATCTGATTTGTTTATTTTTGTTTAAAGATTTCTGAGTGTCTCTAATGACATCGAGGATTACTGTGGCATTAGGTTGCCAGATATCCCTCGTCTTATAGGACTGTCCTTGTTTTGAGGAGAATGTTCTTTTCCCCCCACAGCCCCCAAAACTCCTGAGAATGTATGGGATGTCTTTTAATTCAGAACACAATAACTCCATAGGACTATGTAAGAACAAGACACCAAGTGTGCAATTCTCAATCATTAAAATCAATGGGAGTTTTGCCATTGACTTCAATGGGGTGGAGTGTGCCCCAAGTCTCCATTATGTCCTTTACTTTTGAAATGTTGATCTGGCAGTCCTAATGTGGCCTGCTTTTTGTCACAAGAGGCTCAATGAGCAGTTTATAGTCACATCTGAAATGCAAAAGATACATTGTTCCTGAGAACATTATATTCCGCTGACATTTTTGTAATTGATGGAAGGGTCCTAATGTGGTTTTCAAATGCTGTTGGTTTTACCTAACATTTGGCTTCTGAACAGAAAACTGCTGAATGTGCTCACTCTTAACAATACCGTTAAGCTCTTAAAATGGAAACCTTCCTTTCCCATTTCTGATGTGCCCTAAATTAATTTTGAAAGATTAAAACAATTAAGAACATACTGACCCCCCTGTGAAACTTGTGACAGCAATAAAGCAGAAAAAGTCATGTTGCTGAAATGTGTTTACCAAATAGCCATTGGCTTTAATGGAAAAACAATTGCCTTGCTTTGCCAGGACTCTACCTTAGAACAATGCACGAGCAGACTGTGAAGAACTGCAACAGGATCTTACGACACTGGATGCATGGGCATCTAAATTGCAAATGAGATTTAATGTGGACAAGCGCAAAGTGATGCACGTAAGGAAAAATAATCCAAACTATGTGTACACAATGCTGGGTACTAAGCTAGGAGTTACCACTCAGGAAAAGGATCTGGGGGTGGTTGTGGACAATACAACGAAATCCACAGCGCAGTGCGCAGCAGCAGTCAAAAAAGCAAACAGAATGTTAAGAATTATTCAGAAGGGGATAGAGAATAAAACTGAGGAGGTCATGATGCCTCTATACAAATCAATGGTGCGATGGTACCTCGAATACTGTGTGCAGTTCTGGTTCCCCCATCTCAAAAAAAACATAGCTGAATTAGAAAAGGTACAGAGAAGGGCAACAAAAATGATCAAAGGCATGGAAGGGCTCCCGTATGAGGAGAGGCTTGGTAGG
>QEPC01010348.1:28609-41022 GCA_003113815.1 Sphenodon punctatus | reverse complement strand
TTAAAACAAATAAAAGAAAATATTTTTTCACTCAGCATATAATTGGGTTGTGGAATCTACTGCCAGAGGCTGTGGTAAGGGCCAGTACTATAGCTGAATTTAAAAGAGGTTTGGACAAGTTTCTGGAAGATAGGTCCATTAGCAGCTATTAGCCAGGCAGAATCAGGGAACATGACGGGATCTAGGGGAAAACAACAAGGAATGGATCCCCCATTGTGACCAGTTGGGTGCTTCTCCCAAGCCACCGTGATTGGCCACTGTCGGAGACAGGATGCTGGGCTAGAAGGACCATTGGCCTGGCCCAGTATGGCACTTCTTATGTTCTTATGTCTAAAAACACTCACAAGCGAGTTAAGTAACTTGCAAGTGGGTGGAAATGCTAACAAGCAGTACCTTGCTACAAGCATCTTATTTCATAAAGTGGTGGGGTTGGCGTCAATGCTCAGTGTAAGTCAATGGGATTTGGGGGAGGGGCAAAGGTGATATATCTCTATCTTTTTTTATAAAATGCTGGGTCCTTAGGTCTTATTCTTTTGTCTTTCATGTGCAACTAGTATTTGGATTAAGGTTAAATATTTATTATTGCTTCCTCCCAAATTTTCTACGTTTTTCTCTCTTACGATGGACTAAAAGACCTGTGAATATTTTTTCCCCCTAGAAACAATTAAATCAGCAAATAAATAAATAAATAAATCCCCCTACCCTCACTTCGTAATAGTATGCTATTGAGATCAGGAATAAGAGTGCACTGACCATGAAAACCATTGGGATTTACTTATATTCTCAGTTTAAGCAGGAGAGTAGTTAAATCTAGAAGTGGATGGTGGGAGGGAATGGCATTCGTCAGTGGGTGAGTTCAATGACATGGAGCTCTATTTTCTGCTGATCAGCTGAACGAGAATGGTCTCAGCTGCTTTAATATTAATGTGATTTGCATGCAAATCTGTCATATTCCTTATTTAACTGGCTTCTGTAACCACAGTGCTCTGTCTTACCTGAGAGCTGCTCATCCAAGCATAGTCTTCTAAAAATGAAAGCTAGGAAGTGCGTGATCTTCTTGAGAATGAGGTTAGATCCCTGCATGGATCTGGGTTCAGGCCAGAAAATTCACAATATTCCTGTGTAATGCAAGTGGATGGAGTGGGGGAATCCTTATCATTAATTATGATAAAATGAAAATTCTTTTTCCCCCAAGCGATTTATCAGACATAATTGGGTCATACAGGGGTACAAATTGGAGCAGGTCCGTTTATATAAATATTTAGGCATAGTTTTCACCTATAATGGACTATGACAAGCCCATATGTTGGCGGCTAAACAGAAGATGAAGACGGAATCTTTGGTAATTCAACACTTTTTTTCCCTCCATAACCAATGGAGTATTAAGGCTGCTAAAAAAATTACAGTTTCCAAATTGATAGCTAGTATGGTTTACGGAGCCCCAATAAGGGGGGTGGGTGGGTATGACTGTCGAGTAATAGCTGGTCTGGAACCAGTTATTAATGGCCTTTGAAGATGGATCCTGGTGATCCCTCATTCACCTAGCCCAGCTATAATAAACCTGGAACTCGGCAGCCAATCTTTAGCTGCCCAAACAGAGATAAGATTGTTGTCATTCTGGGCTAAAATATGGGATACTCCTGAAGCCTCCTTGTTATCCCTGGCCATTAATGAAAAGCTACAGGATAATGAATGTGGTATGGATGTCTGGTGGTCTGACGTAAATATACGTCTCTTGTCCTTAGGCTTCTCAGAGGCCTTTTTTCACGCTAATTAGAGATGTGCGAACGCGGTTCAAATGTTCAGAGTTCGGGCTAAACTCGGCCTGTTCGGATGACCGAACGGAACGTCTGAACCGAACGTTCGAACGGCTGAACAGTTTGAAAAAGTTCGGAGGAGTTTGGAGGAGTTCGGGGGTGGGAAAACGTGTCTGGAAGGGGGAGGCAGCTGAGGAGCAGACTTCCTGGCACCAGGGGTGGAGACCAGAGATGGTTTCAAGGGCAAATGATACCGATACTGAAAAAAATATTTGATTTTAGTATCGGTATTGGTATCGAAAGCGCTATTTTCAGATGTTCGGCCGAGTTTGGCCAAATCGAACTCCGACGAACCAAACAACCAAACCCGAACTCGGGTTTCGAACCGAACGACCGAAAGTCTGAACATCCAAACCATGTTCTGTTTGCACATCCATAACGCTAATACAAGTGGCTTTATTGTTAAGCTTCTTAAACAACGAATGGCAGACGTAGACAGACAGCAATTGAGGGCTATGACTTGTAGATCTCTGATTTCGTCTTTCTATAAGCATCTGATTCCATCTAAAGGGGGAGCGCCATATATTCATCAGTTAATTGACCCTGTACTTAGAACGGTTTTTACCAGCTTGAGATTACAAACCTTGTATATGGCCGTATTAAAGGGAAGATATCAGAGAATTCCCTATGAGGAACGGATCTGCCCTTGTGGTAAGGAAGTGGAAGACTTAGCGCATTATATATTAAAATGTTCTTTATACGACAACTGTTGTGGGCAGTTACAACTTGCTTCTGGTTGGGACTCTTCCCGCCCTAAAATACAACAACTAGTATATTTGTTGGGAGACACAGACCCTGTAAGAACTAAGTTGGTTGTGATTTATGCTGCAAGGTCTATTCACATCTGGCTGAAACTTGAATAGATGTTTTGCCTCGATATTAGCCGTGTCCTTAACCCTTTGTATGGGGAGAAGGGACTCATTTAGATGGTCTTAAACCAACCAATTTGATTTATGATTGACTTATGATTTATGAAAATGGAATTTGAATTTGCCCCTAAGCTATGACAAGGTATCTATGGGCTTGTAGGCAAAATTGTAAAGCCGAATAATAACTTAAGCTCCAAGAGGTGGTAGTTGAGATATGGACAATAGTATTTTATTTATTATTATTATTATTATTATTATTATTATTTATTATATATTTTATTGGTATATTATTTTTTATTTGTATATGAATTTGTACAATGTATGTCTTTGGATTGAATTGTTATGGCCATGTGGCCAACAATAAACTTATTCAGTATCAGTATTCTTAAGTGCATGCCCTGGTCTCCGTTCCCTTCCCCCTGAGTGTGCTGCTCCTCCAGGGCTTGAGGGTGGGGGCTCGATCCATGGGCCACCAGATACAGGAACTTGAAAGACGCCAAATAAGAACCAGCCATGGGCTGTATTTGGCCTACAGGCTAGGGTTCCCTGCAACCTTTTCAGCACAAGTACTATACAACAATAGAAATACCCAGGGACCCATGTTCACTGCATTTTTGCTACTGCTGCTGATGGTGGAAAAAACACAGGTCCCTGGAAATACCACACCAGATGGGGAAACATGCGCCAACGGGTCTTGAAATGTCTGAATAATTCATGAGGATGGCCAGGCCTTGACTTGAGCAATTTCCAGCCATAGCAAATTCCAGGAAAGACACTGCTATTCTGTAAACAGCCGCCTCCCTGGATCCTAGTTCCTTGTAGGAGAGAGAGTCTGAGCATTTCAGTAGGAAGGTTGGTCTAATAGGCAGAGTGCTCATTTTGTTGTGTGACCCCAAAAGTTCTTGGTTCCATTCCCCTGAAAGACTTCCTGTGTGACCTCGGGCAAACCATTTTATCTGTGTTTGCCATCTATAGATACAGTAAGGATATACTACCTCAAAAGGATGCTGAACAAATAAGTGTGTCAGCCATTGCAAGGTGTTCAGGTAATCTGTTGACATCTGTCCTTCTGGAACAAGCAAAAGCAAAGACATCAGATATATGAGGCAAGTTTTCTGCCAAGAGCTACAACCACATGCAAAATGACACTCGTGTGAGTTCTCTTCATGAGTAATGTTGGAATTTTGGTTAATAGCAACTTGAAACAACAATCTTTGGGAAAATCAGAATTGCTTACATACCTGAGGAAGGACCCTGTGGAACCTTCATTGCCAGTAAAATGCAGAGTTGAACAGTACGCTAAATTGTGTTTAACTATGAATTGCTCCCCCAGTAACTTTCCCCTTAATAATAGCTTGCATTTGTTTAACAGTATCTATAGTGTGGGAGAAATATAGCATCTGACCTATATTTCTGTAGGAAAATTGATCACAGTTTCCTTCTTTCTGACCTTCCTAAAGGAGCAGAAACATTAAACTGTGATAAAGATAATGGAAACAAATATGCATGAGAATGAGTCACTCAAGTTTAAATTTGATGGGCAAAATCCAAGATCCCAGGGGATCTTTATTTATAGCACAAGACAGCTCAATTGATAGTTTCAGAGGGACAAATTAAACAGCATGAGAAACTAAAGTGATGCATAATGATAACTCAAATATCTTCATCACCACTAAAATGCCAGATTTTGAAAAAAAATAAAAATGAGCACATGTGAGAACTGTGACAGTTTGAGTTCTGCAAGACCTTGCAACAGGTTTTGAACCATACCCATAGGGAGAGATGTTTCATTCTCAATATATCAGTTCAGAACTTTTATTGTCAGTCTTGCAACTGTCCGAATTAAAAGAACAAAAGAAATAGTGTGAGAAAATTTGAGATTCCAGTCATAATAGATAATTAAGAAATGTCCCATCTAATCTTATTCACATTTAAAGAAAGTGTTCCGCAGCGCAGATAACAAATTTTAGATTTAGTACCTAGTAAAATGTTTAGTCTTTTGGGTGTGGACCAAAAGGAAACATTAGGATTAAGGCAGAGCGTTAAAATCCAGGTATATCTTAATTCTTTATATATAGGATGCAGCACGAATATCCATCTATCTATCTATAGCTGTTTTTCTGGCTGTTTTTAGATGGGACACACCCACCCAGGTCCACCCATCCCCCACAGAGCTGGGCGGCTGTCTGAAGATGGCGTGAGTGGAGGCATGCTCCCGTAACCCACGCACTGCCCCCCCATGCCCCCCCACACAGAGCATGGGTGGCTCTTTCTTGGTTGCTCTGTGTGGAGGGAAGGCATGAATGGGTGGTGTCCGGGTACAGGTGCACACGAACGGCACATCCATCTGTTGCTGTCTAACCCTCCCCACTCATCGGAAATGCATGACGGCACACACAGACCTTCCCCCCAGGCAGGTCCATCTGAAAACGGTCTGTGTTTACAGACAGATATATGGTTTTTCTTGCATGAGAGTAGCATTGGGCTGAAATAATTTGCAGGGGATGCTGAACCAAATAAAATCCATCCTGAATAACTCGAGAATTTCAGGGGGAGAAAATTTGTGGGAGGAAGTATCCTCCTCATTGCTCACTATAATTACTTTCAGAAATGTAGCAGGAGATTAGAAAGATAAATAGGAATAAGGCCACGAGGTTCCTTGAAAGCTGGTATAGCATGCTTCATGTACGAAATCCTTATTCTGATGTTACTGATCATTAGCTATGCTGGTATGACGCCTTCACAGAGCCTGTGTGGTTGTATTCAGTGTAGCTCATGACTGAAATTGTGCTGGGATCCCTGCTGTTGTAGTAGCCTGCTGTTCTTCTGTTGTGTTACTCCAAGGATATTAAAAAAGAGAGAGTGTTAGCCTTTCCGCACAGTGCTAGGTTTCTCATTTATTTCATGCAGGTGATACAGAAAATCCGAACTATCTGAAGAAGTATTTGGGGCTTTGAAAGAATTTAGGTGGTGGACTGATCTGCTGTAACCTGCAAAGTAAAAAAGGATCCAGAACAGACAAGCTGCTTTCCTCACATGTTATTGTGATCCCAGTGGCTTTGACTATGGGCGCTTTCCTACGTGACAAAATGAGCCTACCTTTTCTCCGGGAAAAGCTCTGGGAGGCAAATCAGGTGCAGATTTCATCACATGGGAAAGCTAACCCACGCGGCTTTGGTGGCGATCCTGTGAGGGATGTAGAGCCATTGAATCCATCCCCCCGGAGGATTTCCGCCCACCAAAGCCATGCGGGTTAACTTTCCCACATGATGAAACCTTGTGCCTGATGTGTCTCCCGGAACTTTTCCCAGAGGCAAATTAGGTGCATTGTGTCTTGTGGGAAAGTGCCCTTAGAGATTTATTTATTTATTTATTTAGCGCATTTATTACCCCGCCAAGACAGCCTGGGGTGGCTTACAGTATAAAAACACAACATATATAAAATCTATCATAAAACAATATCAAAAAGAGGAAACAAACAGGGACCAAAAAGAAAGGAGCACACACACTTGAGGAAAATATCAAAATACAATAAGATATATAAAACCCCACTCTAACCCCCCAACAGAAAAATAATAAAACCCACCCCCCTCACCAAAAGCCTGGTGGAACAGCCAAGTTTTACATTGACGTCAGAAGGGGGGAAGGTCCAGAGCCACCTGGGCCTCTGCCAGGAGGGCATTCCACAGCCACGGGGTGGCCACCAAGAATGCCCTCTCCATAGTAGCCCCCCGGGTACCTTGAGAAGGGCACTCCCAGATGACCACAGGGGCCGATCAAGGGCATGGGAGTGAGGCAGTCCTGTAGACAGATGGAGTTCAAGCCGTGTAGGATAGGTAAGAACCAGTACCTTGAATCGGGCCTGGAAGACTATAGGCAGCCAGTGCAGATAACGGAATTCCAGTGTAATGTGCTTCCCGTGACCCGTCCTCGCAAGGAGGTGGGCCGCCACATTCAAATTAAAATGTATTATGCGTGACCATTGGCCATAGCATTCATACATCATACAACACAATTTTAAATAAAGAAATCAGTCAAGTAATACCCTAGTTAAATACAAACATTGACAGAAAATAAAAGTTTACATTTGACTACTAACCCATCCTACCTTAATAGGTTCTTTGAGCCTTTTGGGCTAATTTAAACTACCGGAACCAGAGAAGCCTTCAAAAACCTCAAAGTCGAGACCATGTAGCCAAAAGGCATGGCTCATATCCAAATGTCATGGTTCCAAAAGTATCACAAATAGTTCCGTTCATACTCAAACACATACAGAATATAATAAATCATAAATACTGCACAAGAATTTGACAAAAATAGTCAGCCCTTTACCTGAAACCACAGATACTTAGTTGTAGTGCAATTCAGTTACTGCAAGGAGATGAGCAGGGTCAATAGAGTAACATATACAAATCCTCCCACCAGTTACAATAGTCTAAAAGCCAGAAACTTTTCTCTGGCCTGGAATACATCTATCAGAAAAGACATAGCAGCATGAGTAACATCGGACTTTTTACCCGCCAGTAATAGCCTCACCAATTCCTGAGATGTTCTACCTGGCAATTTGTCCGTAATCTTGGCCAACCATACGGCCCTAGCTTTATCATAGAGACGACAATCACAGAAAATGTGCTCAACCATTTCAGGTGATTGATTGTCGAACAGGCAGAGCCTGTGATGCAAGGGCAGGTCTCCGTATCTCCCCTCTAGAACCCGTGTAGGGAGAACGTTAAACCTAGACCGCAGGCAGAGAGGGATCTTCCTAAAAGAGCATCGGAATGTCAGGTAATTGGCAGGGCTGGGCAGGCTTGGGCTTAAGTCGATATAGTGGGCCAAAGATCTATGAGAGGACATTTTAGCAAAATCCTCCTGTCTATTAATATCGACCAGTCTACCATAGATCTCGGCCTTAGCTGACCTCACGTCCTTCAGCAGTAATTCTGGTAGAAAAAGGCCCAGAGAGCAAATTTTAGTTGCTGCCACATTCTGCACCAGCTGCAGTCTCCAAACGATCACCATGGGTAGCCCCACATAGAGCGCGTTACAATATTCCAATCTTGTGGTAATGAAAGCATGAATGATAGTGTCCAGGTCAGAGTCTGAGACATTATTATTTATTTATTTTATTTTTAGAATTTTGCTACCCCGTCCCTCCTGCCACAGGCCATATGGCCAAAGCTGTTGCACCAGATGTAATTGGCGGAAGGTACTTTTCGCCAAAGTCCCATCCTGGGCATCTAGGTGGAGCTGAGAGACAAGGAGCACTCCCAGGCTTTGAACCTGGGGAACTAGTGGGGGGTGGACCCCGTCAATGATAGGGGACACTACACCCACCGCCTTCCCCACTAGCACCACCTATGTCTCATTGGGATTCAGTCTCAGTTGACTTGCCCTCATCCAGTCTCCCACAGCTGCCAGGCATCGTGTAAGTACTGAGACTGCGGGGTCTGGGTCAGATGAAAAGGAGAGATAGAGTTGGGTGTCATCAGCATATTGATGCCACCAGACTCCAGAGCTCCAGATGACCTCACCCAATGACTGCATATACACGTTGAACAGGAGAGGGGACATGAACCCTGCGGGACTCCACACAAGAGGTCCCGGGAAGTTGAAAAATGTTCCCCAAGCACCACTTGCTGAGTTCTTCCAGTGAGGAATGAACGGAACCATTCAAGAACAGTCCCGCCCACCCCTGCTCGGTCCCACAGATGAGTCACCAACAACTTGCGGTTAATGGTATCAAAGGCAGCTGATAGATCTAACAGAATCAACAGGGTCAAACAACCCTGATCTAGATCTCATTGAAGGTCATCAACTAAAGCCACAAGTGCAGTCTCAGTGCCATAGTCTGGATGAAAGTCGGACTGCGAGGGAACTAGAAAACGGAGTTGGTCCAGATGCTTCTGTAGCTGCCGAGCCAGTACCTGTTCAATAGCCTTCCCTAAAAATGGAAGGTTAGAGACAGGTCGATATCGGGCGAGGGAGTCAACATCCAAAGATGGCTTTTTGAGCAGGGGCCAAACCAGCACCTCCTTGAGGCAACTCGGTATCCCGCCCTCCCAAAGGGAACCATTGACCACCCCCAGCAGCAGCTGCCCCAACATCTCCCAGCAGGCCTTAACCAGCCAGGATAGGCACAGGTCCAGTTCGCAAGAGGTGGCTCTAACAGCTCCAAGAACATCCTTTGCATCAGCGAGCGAGATCGGCTGAAATCGATCCCATAAAATTGGACAAAGTGGGGCTTTCACAGTCACTGGTTCTCCTGTTGCAGTAAGTGTGATGTCGAAATCATGGTGAATCTGGGCGAAATAATCAACAAACATGTCACAGCGGGCACTGGATGATTCCAGTTCCAGGCAGAGGGAGGCTGTACTGACCAGCCCCCTCACCACCTGGAAAAGCTCCGCTGGATGAAACTTCATTGATGCAATGAGGGCAACAAATAAATACTTTTTTGCTACCCGCACAGCTATGACATAGGCTCGCAAACTAGCTGTATGACACAACTGGTCGACTTCAGCATGAGAATGGTTCCACCATCACTCCAACCACCACCCTTCTTGCTTCAGCAACTGCAGCTGCTCAGTAAACCAGAGAGCCCTGTGGTGCTGAAGCTGAGGGAGTGGATGCTTAGGAGCCATCTGGTCAATGGCCTCAGTCAACAAGGTGTCCCAGAAATCGATGAGGCCATTGAGCATCCAGTCGTCAAGATCAGAAGGGTAAATCCCCCAGAGTACTGATGTAAATCCTCCAGAGTACATCTAGTGATGTGGCTGGAAGTTTCACTGCCATCAGCGGTATGGTGAATGAAAGCAGAAATAGAGTGGAAAATAACAACTAATATCCCTCCTTCGGACCCTTAAAGATTTATTCATGCTAGCCCCTTTCACACATTAATTTTCAAGAAAGTATCAGACCACAAACGTGGTTTTTTTGTGTGGGTCAGTCATGTGCTCTCCATGACTACAGTGCTATGATGAAAAGGGAATCTATGCTAATAGGCAGCAGCCCCTCCAATTCTGCCCAATTCTAGCCAAGGTTGCTCTAATGGAGCAGTGGATTCAAACTAGGGATGAAATGAAATATCGACATTACTTGATATCTCGATGAAATCCCAGTCTTTGGTTCGTCCCAGGACCGGGATGTTGTCACCAAGTTCTCGGCGAGAGAAAAGAAAAATCACTGCATATGCGCAAATGACCATCAGGCCGTTTTGCACATATGCAATAGCAATAGCATCGCTGGTTAAAGGAGGTGGCCATTTTGCTAATGTTCAATTACATTTTAAAAATGTTTCTGTCATAGACAACTCATACCAGGACCAAGATCTTGATGAGATCTAAGTCCCTGGATTTGTCATAGCAAGAAATGCTTGCGAACAGCAATTTAGCTATTTGTTTTGCCCCTAATCCAGACTTTTGAGGAGCATCCACCACACATCTTTCCCATAGGGTGATGTGTTTCCAAATCCACATGTAACAGAAAATGTGAGTTTAATTATGTAAACAAGTGGTTAACATCACTTGTGGAAACACTCAGGGTGAAAACCTAGAAGGGAGAGTCTCTAGAAGGAGTGTTGTTCATGGCCTTCCAGTCATGAACAATGCACCCTTGGACATCATCTGGGCACGCAAATACGTACAAGAGTAGTCCACTCACCACACATTTAGCACGAGATTAAAGGCATATGTGAAATCCCAGCTACTCAATCACTTGCTACCTGTTGCATTGCTCCTTGCAAAAATGCAATGTTTGAAAACATCTTTTGGTATTTTAACTTGTCTTTCCAAATTAAGTGTGTGTTAACGAGGAGTTGTCAGTGAGCTTGATTTAGTGCGAGAGGCTTTTTATATTAGTGTTCTCATAAACCATTGTTTCTTTTCTGAGACTCAACCAAAATGAAGAAGGGACAAGATTAGCCAGGTCCAGGCAGAGATTCAGCTTTCTCCTCCTTGACTGTGAGACTAATATAATAATAATAATTAATAATAATTAATTAACAATTTTATTTTATTGTCCTCCCCCCCACCAAGTGGCACTCAGAGAGCTTTACAAAAGCCCACACAATAGAAATACAATCAAGCAATGTAAAATCCATTTGAAAACAATTTAATGGTAAACGGTAAAGGGGAAACAAAGTTTCTTTGCCCCTCGAACGGGTTAGGGAAATTTTGTAGGTTGTTCATATTTGGTCCCTGTCTCTGTCCTCCCTGAGCATGCCCTTGCGCTGTCTTGGGTTCCTGCAGGGACAGGGTGAAAGCGCACATAGAAGTTGCTTTTCTGAGTTAATTTAAGTTGTATCTACTTTGGGCTGTAGTTTTCGTTTCCTTTCCCTGTTTGTTTGATTAATGACTCCTGACGCAGCATCCCACATATTTATATGAAGCAAAGAAGTAAACTCTCAGACTGCCAGCTGAGTAGCTAACCACTTTTCAAACAGGCACTCTGGGGATGGGGTGGGGGATTCCTCTAAGTATAACTGTACTCCCTGCTGGCAGTCACTGTACACAGCCACCCACACCATGCAGGGAAGTTCATCTCCAGTGCTACTGGCTGAGTGTGGGTGGGCACTCCAAGACTCTCCCTTTCAAGAGCTGCTTTCACTTGGAAGAGGATATAACTCTTGGGGGTACTGGTTATGACAGAGAAGCTTTACCATTCCTAGCCACTTCTAATGCCACCAGCCAGAGAGAAGTGACTTCTGGAGTGTCCACCTTTTCTGGGTAAATCCACGCTACCAGTAGATAAGGTGAGAGCGAGGATAGAAGGGAGAACTATTGAGACTGACCTCTGTTATGCGTTCTACTCATCTTCCATCCCTCTTCTCCTACTTCTCCTACATCCCTCTTTTTCCTACCAATCCCCCCTAAAATTTACCCTCCACTAAGATGGTTCCTCAAAGGGCTGTTGCCACAACAACTGTGCTGTGGCCACAGCAAGGACTTTTAGAGCCCCTTTACACCATTCAGGCTGTTATTTATTTGATTTATTTATTTATTTTATGAATTTGTACCCCGCCCCTCCTGCAAAGCAGCCCGGGGCGGCTTCCAACGATAAAAACATAATATAATAAAATACAATTTAAAATCATCCATAACAATATAAATTATTAAAACAGGTCTTAAAACATTATAAATGGTAGATCAGGTGGGGGAGCTAAGATGGTTATAAGATGGTGTAAAGGGCCAAAGCTGATGCCAGGGTCTCATCCATTACACAGGTGACTGAAAAGCTGTAGATCCTTATATTAGTCAAGCTGGTCAGGGGACAAGACCTTGGATTGTCAAGGGCGAACAGGGATGGGCGAACAGATCGCGGTTCGGGTTCGGCCATTCGGTTCGGCTGCGTTCGGTTCATCCGTTCGGTTCGGCCGTTCGGTTTGTCAGTTCGGTTAGTTCGCTGGGTTCGGGTTTGGCCGTTCGGTTCGGCTGTTTGGTTCGGCCATTTGGCTGTTCGGTACGGCCGTTCGGGAAATGTTGTTATGGGTGGTTTTTTTGTTTTTTATATGGTTTTTTGGTTTTTTATTGGGTTTTATATGGTTTTCTTTTTTTTTCTTTTTTTTTTGTTTTTATATGGGGTTTTTTAATTTATTTTTTTAATCTAATATTATATATATCTATCTACAGCAAATCTAACTGCTATTAACTATTCTAAATGCTATGAACTAAATGGATTATCTAATAAGTACACAGGCCTACTCCTACAAACACTAAAACTAAATCACTAA
>QEPC01010345.1:1653226-1666257 GCA_003113815.1 Sphenodon punctatus | reverse complement strand
TAACCCATTATTTAAGTACCATATCAATTCTAGGGTGGAACCATGGGCCAAATCCAGGAATTATGGAAAGGGGACAAATTAAAAAACAGCAGTGGGATGGGTTTGGCCTTCAGAAGAGAACATCCTCACCCCTGCCTGAGTGTAGCTGTATCAACATGGTGTGGGTTGTGCTACAATAAGTACTTCTGTTTGTAAGCTGACTGGTACCAAAATTGCATGTAACAAGGTCTGTGAAAACATATTACCAGTCTCTACCACTTACAGCAAGCACTTGAAACACAGCCACTCTTGCCACTGTGCTGCTTCGCTGTAAGAGGAACCATGCTGAGGCTATCTCGAAGTAAGTTTATTCAGTTAACTTCTGACCACATGCCCTAGGCATATTCCACAGTAAGGAGGCAGGTTCTGCTCATTGTAACTTTTTTTTTTTAAATGCCTGAAAAGGGATCGTGGTTTTCCAAGATGAATGGTAAAATGAACCCTGTACCCAATCAATCTCAGCTGAGTTAAGTACCAAACGGACAGGAGATGTAATAAATTATTTCAAGTGTATTTCTTCATCATCTTTAGCTACAATAATTTACAGGCGTTTATGGTTCATGCTCTGTTTATGTTGAAACCAAAGCAATTATCATGACAAGAAGATAGATCTGATTTAAAAAAAAGTAGCTGACAAATGATTATGCTTTCAACTGATTCTCCTATAGCTCATTAGGACTAAATGCTGAACAAACTATAGATTTAGCCTAAACATTTGTTTTCAACACAATCATTTTGCCTGCTTCCATTAAAAATATTTTTATTTTAACCATGAATGTAAATGATGCAGTAAACTCATCCTTCTTTAACTGCAGCTGCTATGTTATTAGTTTCTGAGGCAATTTCATTTTAGTGTATGCAGACACAAAGGTATACATAGTGTGCATGCAAAGAGTCTGATTTGCAGATTGCTTTCTTAGGTTTCTGCATGTTTTGACAGAAACAAAACAGAAAATCTACTAAAAACTCTAATTTTCTAACTATGTTAGTTTTGCCTTGTATTCAGTGATGACCTAATGAAGGGGTTGAAGATGGAATGGTTATTGTTTATGGTACTTCAGGAGTACAGGGTGCAGCCAAACAAGCTGCAATGGCCTGATCCCTGCACGACCTCGTAGTTGGCAATCGCCGGCACCACATTGTGGGGCCAACATAGGGAACCGGGCAGACAATTTCAGGAAAGCTGCTGCCATGGCCAGGGCACAATGAAGTGCCAGCAAGTTGTCACCCAGCCCTTCCCTGCCCTGCCTCGCCTTCCTCCCATGACCCAACCAGGATCCCACCCCGGGCCATGATGTGGTCAAGCATGATGGGCAAAAACACCTGCTTCTCAAGGCCCCACACTGGGGCTCAAGGCCCCCATGTAGTGGGGAAAGCCTGCCCCAAGCATATGAGTTGCGCTGCCTTGGGCAGCCTTATCCCATGTTGGGCAAGGCTTCTCCACGATGTGTCCTTGGAATTTTCCAAAGGAATTTATTTATTTATTTATTTCAATTTATAGTGCATCCTATCCCTAAAGGCTCAGGGAAGCTCACAAAAGACATATAAAATACAAATTTAAAATAAATAATTAAACCCCCACAAAATCAAAAACACCCCATCGCTATCCTCCTAATCTATCCTTGCCCATTAAATGCCTGGCCAAATAAAAAGTCCACATGCTGCCTCCAGAAGACACACAAACTAGAGCTTAGGCAAGCCTCCAAGGGAAGGGAGTTGCAAGCTGTGGGACAGCCACTGAGAATGCCTCTTTGCAGGCCTGAGTTTCATGAAACTGAGCCAGAGATGGAACCTGCAATAAGTTACTGTCGGCAAATCTTAAGGGCCATGAAGGAACATAAGGAGAAAGGCGGTTCTTTCTCCTTATGCTTTGTGTAACAGCGTGGGGGGAGGGGGAACATCTGGCAGGCGCTGGCCACTAGGGCTGTGCAAATGCGATTCGGGAGTTTGGAGTTTGGACTGAACTCAGTCCATTCGGACGACCAAACGGAACGTCTGAACCCGAACCGACCAAACCTAACTCGATTCGAACTTGAAAACGACTGAACAGTTCAGTATCATTTGGATGAGTTTGGGCGGCAAAAACGTGACTGGGGTGGGGGGGCAGCTGAGGAGCAGACTTCTTGGCACCAGAAGTGGAGAGGCTTGCAGTAACAGCCAGCCTGCCTAATCACCATCCCTTTTTTCCTCCGACCACTGGCTTCGCAGTCTGAGATTGGACATGGGGGACATGGGGCTAGACTGCACAGAGTCAATGGGTCTTGTGGTAAGGTGGGCGCAGCAAGTAACAAAAGTTATTGCCCTCCCCCCTTCCAACACCTTCTGAGCTAGCCACTGTTCCTGACAGCAGGCGTTTTCAGAAGTCTCCCTCTCCCAGCAGTTTGTGTTCCTTCCTATTCCTATTCCTAATCCGTTGCCATACTCCTCCTATTTCACCCATCCCACACATTTACTTCCCTAATTTCATTTATTAGATTTGATTAGATAGATGTTGGTGTTATTTTTATTTTTTAACCCTCCCTGTGTTCTTTCTCCCTACCCTCCATTAAATCCTCCCCTCCTCCTCCCTCCTTGATTCCCTTCCCCTGTTTTTGGATTGATTTAGAGTAGGATTAGATTGATTTAGGTTTCATTTCAGTTTTGTACCCCGCCCTGTTTTGTTTATTGTGAGCTGTCTGTGTCCCCCTCCCCCCATCTCTGTGTAATATTGTATATATAGAGAGACAGAGATTAGATAGTTACTATACATAGATACATAGTTGTAGGAGTTAACTTAGTTATAGAGATAGACAGAGATAGTGTTAGTGTGTAGTAGTTTTTCAGTTTTAATATTTTAGAATGTGTTTATAGGACTAGGTCTTTTTAGATATAATAGTCCATGTAGTTCCATAGATTTTAGAATACTTAATAGTAGTTAGAATTTGTGTGTATATATATATCTATATATCTATATATATAATATTAGATAAAAATTTTGAATATATATATATATATAAAATTTACAAGTGCATTCCTTGGGTTGGAAGACATGGAGAAGGGAAGCAGAAGAGGCTGGTCTGCTGCCCATAAGGTGGGCAATGGGGCACATGGCGAGGTGGTAGAAGCTGTGCCAGTGGAGTGGCAGCAGGCAGCAGCCAGAGCCCATCACAATGTCCCAAACTCCACAGGCTTGATTTTGGCAATCAGGCTTTTGAGGGTCCCCGCAGTGGCACTATGGGGGTGGTTCGGCGGCGCCTCCTTCCAGAGTCCTCCACTGCCATGCAGGGCACTGGAAGGCCTGCAGTCCAGGAGGCTGCTGCTGCAGGAGTAGGTGAAGGTGCTTCAGGGGCAGGGTCCAAAGTTCACCATGGGCCAACATTGTCCCTCATGGTGGAGCTGATCCCCAGCAGTCCAGGGTTGGTGGATCCCACCCCAACTGCTAGAAGCAGGGTCTGTTCCCTGGTCAATGGCTGCAGGGACAGGAGAAGCAGCTATATGGGGCACAGGGAGAGTGGCAGCAGTATGGTGGGCAGTCCATCAGCCTCAGGGTCCCAGTACTCCCCTTCGGGGACATCACTGTGATTGGGGACAGCAAGGTAGACACTAGGGATGGGTGAATGCGGTTTGGAAGTTCGGAGTTTGACCTAAATTCGGCCTGTTTGGATGACCAAACCCGAATCCGAATCCAAACACAAACTGACCAAACCGAACTCAAGTCCGAACGGCAAAATGACCGAACAGTTCGTTCAGTTTGAATCGCGTTCAGGTGAGTTCAGGTGGCTAAAACGTGGTGTAGCATCAGGTCACTGGAAGGCCAAATGTGGCATGGAGGGGGAGTCAGCTGACTCAGCTAATGAGCAGACTTCCTGGCCCCAGGGGTGGAGAGGCTTGGAGTAGCAGCCTGCCTGCCCAATCACCATCCCTTTTTGCCTCAGACCACTGGCTTGGCAGTCTGCGATTGGCCACGGGCTAGGCTGCATGGAACCAATGGGGCTTGCGGTGAGGCGGGCGCAGCAAGAAAAAAAACTGTCTGCCTCCCCCCTTCCCAAAACCTTCTGAGCTAGTCACTGTTCCTGAACAGCAGGCATTTCAGAAGGCTCCCTCTCTCCCAGCAGTTTTTGTTCCTTCCGATTCCTAATTCATTGCCATCCTCCTCCTATTTCACCCATCCAACCCATCTACCACCATATTATTCTCATTTGTTTAGCTTAGCTTAGATAGATTTAGGTGTTATTTTTTGTTTTTACCCCCCTGTGTTCCCTGTGTTCAATATTCCTTCCTCCCTCCCCCCTCCATTGAATCCTTTTCCTCTCCCATTCAATCCCTGATTCCCTTCCCCTGTTTCCCCCCCCCCCCCATTTAGAGTAGTATTATTAGACTGATTTAGGTTTCCTTTCAGTTTTGTACCCCTCCTTGTATTGTTTGTGATTCCCCTCATCCTATATACATATTGATAGATAGATTGTAAGTTAGAGATAGTAGATAGTTGTAGGAGTTAGCTTAGTGATAGAGATAGCATTTAGTGATTTGGTTTTAGTGTTTGTAGGAGTAGGCCTGTGTACTTATTAATCCATTTAGTTCATAGCATTTAGCGTAGTTAATAGTAGTTAGATTTAGTGTGTGTGTGTGTGTATATATATATATAATATTAGATACAAAATTTGAATAAAAAACAAAAAACTATATACAAACATTATTTTGGAGGGAGAAATGGAGTAGGGAAGGAGAGGCTGATCTGCTGCCCATAGAGGAGGCAATGGGGCACGTTCCAGAGCCTGGAGGGGCCATGCCAGGGGAGCAGCAGCAGCCAGAGGTAGAGCACATCACCCCACCCAAACTCAGCAGGCCTACTTTAGGGCAACATGCTTCAGCGGCTCAGCGTCGCCTCCTGGCAGTGCCTCCTGGAAGGCTTGCAGGACTTAAGGCTGCGTCTGTCTCTGCTACTGGTGGTGCTAGATCAGGTGCTGGGGCTGCTTCTGATGTTCCTCCAGGGCCACCAATGTCCCCCACTGTCGAGGCGATCCCCAGCAGTCCAGAGCTGGTCAATCCCACCCCGGCCTGCCTGCCTGTGTGTGTCCCTGTACCTGTTTCCCTGCTACCACCTATCGCCTGATCGAATGAAGTGTGCCTCATAGACTTTAGGCTGTCATTCCACTATCCCTGATTCAGTTATGCCCGCCCATCCCAGGAACCATCAACAAGATTCGGGGACCATCATTCCAGTCACTGGGGGCTGCATTCCATTCCACTGCATCCAGAAGCCCGGTGCCCACACGCCAGCCTGTGCCCCCTCCCCTGAAGCCTACTCCTCTGCACCCACCCAAAGATGCCCACTGAAGCTGCTGAAACTAAAAGCCCCTCCGACCACCAGCTTCCACCGCCTGCTGCCCGCTGCCAAAAATCCTGTCTCTTTTTCTCTCTGTCACACCCACCCACACAAACACAAGCCCTGCACCTTCTGATAGTTGAAACCCTGCTGCTGGCACAGCACATATTTGGGTTAATAACTACGCTACATGAGGTGGCAGGTGATGCTGGTAGGGATCGACAATCTGTATGAGATTCTGTCACCGTCCAGCCAGAACTTCAGCACATAGGGATAAAAGATTGGGCAGTAAAAACAAAGCTCGTAACAATAAATATAACAACTTTTATTAAAACGATTTAAACAACAAGAAAAAAACAACCACAACAACATTTTAAAAAACAAAAGCAAACATGTAAAGGAAACTTATTAATTAAACTAAGAGTCTCTGCCACTGGGCCTGTCCCCCGGGAACTGGGGGAAAGGCAACAGTCATTGTGGGGCATCACAGGGCTCTGGGCCAGCCACCCGGGACTCCTCCAACACGAAGCCGTGGCTCACGGAAAACTGCATGGACTCTGCCACGTCCATATGCCACCTGGAGACTGCCGATGGTACATTTGCACGCGGTCCATCTCGGCGGAGACATACTGCCCCTATGCCTCCACCTTCTTCTGTTCCACCTGGCCCACCTTCAGCTGCTCCACCAGGCGGTTCTCCATGGTGGAAACAGACTGCTGGACTTTTGCCACAAAGTCCCGGATGGGCTGCTGCATGTTGGCCCGCAGGGTCTTGGTCTCTGCATCATCCCAAGGGCCGGGGGTCTTGACGTTGGGGGTGGGGGGGGAGGGCTTATATGCCACTCTTTGCAGGTTGCCTTCCCCCCCTTCTTCTGGTGCTGAGGCTCCACAGCCGCCACTCCGGACTCCTCACCCTGCCGCCTCACTCTCAGGCCATGGATCCGCTATATGTGGTTGATGAGCCCCAATATGGTCCCCTCCCTCTGCTGGCGGAAAACTTTCTTGCAGCGCTAAAAAGAGCAGAAAAAGATTGGAACATAAGAAGTGCCATACTGTGTCAAACCAATGGTCTCTCAAGCCCTGCCTGCATTCTGTCTCCACAAGTGGGTCAACTTGGTGACCATCCAATCTCTCTCTGCAAGGGACTTCCATTCCTAACAGGTCATAGAGCAATTCATTCCCTGTTGTTCCAGTCCCTGTGTCATACCTTGCATGTGGCGATTCTGTCGCCCTTGTTGTAGAACCTCCAGACATCCGATGTCCGTTATTGGATGTCTGGGGGTGTCACTGGCCGTGGCAGCAACCTCTGCCTAGGGGTCCTCCAAGTCCTTGGTCTGGCCCTGACAGAAGCGCTGGGGCCGGCATCTGATTTGTCTCTGAAATGGGAACACATTAAGAACACCAAAGTAATATCATGTATTTATGATAATGCCTCTAGTCCTCCCTCCTTGGGGTGCTAGGGATTGCAACTAGAAAGCACGTGAAAATCCTGCCCTCCCGGGGGTGCTAGGGGATGCTAGGGATTGCAACTAGAAAGCCCCTGGCTGGCACATGCAAATCCTGCGCTCCCTGGGGTGCTGCTTGGGATGGCAATGGAGAGACCCTGGCTGGCTGGCACGTGCAAATCCTGCCCTCCTTGGGGTGCTTGGGATTGCAACTAGGAAGGCCCTGGCTAGCACATGCAAATCCTGCCCTCCTTGGCGTGAAAGGGATGGTGACAGGAGATGTGACCCGGGCTGGAGGAAAGACCCTGCCCTTATTTGGGGGTGCGTAGGGAATGGGATGGCAACTGGAGAGTGGAGACACTTGCTAGCCTGGCAAATGTTTGGGTGGGGTTGCTGCTCGTGCCAGAGCCCCCCATACTACAGTGCCCTCTCTCTCTCTCTGTGGCAGACCTCCGCTGCCACCCACTGATGCCCACAGTTTTTGCCTGACTGATGCCCACCACCCACGCACCCACCCGCACGCTAGTGAGATCACTCTAACGGATAGAGCCTTTCTTGTCCTCAAAGTAACAAAAAAGTTTACAAACCTGACAGCACCTCCTTTGTCCTCCTCTTGCGCCTCATCTGAGGAGCTGGGTACCACCCCCAGAGGTGTAGTAGGGGCAGTGACCTCTAGTTCCTCCTCCTCCTTCTCCTCCTCCTCGACTGGCAAGTTTGCCCCCAGTCGGGGAAGAAACATGGCAGCTTTCTTCATTTTAAAAAAAAAAAAATTATTATTTTTTTTAATCACACACACCCCAAAACAAACACACAGTCACTCACCCACAACACACACCAATACTCATCAACCACAACAACAACAGCACACCCAAACACAGCCAAAACACAGAAACTGAACAGCCACCGAGCCAAACACACACTCACGCGCCACACAGCTCCGCACGCACTCGAATTTCCGGTTTACGCCATGCTCGTGCTCTTGCGATGTTTTTTCTGAACAGCTGAACCTGAACCGAACGGCCAAAGCAAACGACTGAACTCGGTGAACGAACCGAACGCAGCTGAACTGAACAGGCAAACTGAACCGCCGAACCGCAATCTGTTCGCCCATCCCTAGCAGACATTAGTCCCATGGAGGAAATGTCTGGAGCTGAGGTGATGGCTGTCCCTCTGAAAGCTGTCCCACCACCATGTTCTGTCCCTCCCAGCAGCACTGTCAGCGGTGCATCACCCGGTGTGGGCCAGAAGGCACCACCTCATGCTCTAGGCTGGATCTCTTCCTCCTCCACCTTCACCTTCCTCATCCTCATTTTTCTTTTTTTTCCTCCTTCCATTTGGCCACCTCAACCAAACCAACCAAACCACACACACACACACAAGCTCACAACCAATTTTCCTCACTTTTCACACAACACAGACAGACACCACGAGAACACACACAATCGAAATACCATTTCCGGTTTCTCATTTTTGGCATGATCAAACGATATCGATACCGATAACAAAAATAAAATCTTTGAAATTGTTATCAGTATTGATATCGACAATAATGAAAATGACATTGCACAGTCTTTGCCAGTCTATCTGAGTGCCCTGCCAAGCTCCAAGCCTTCCTTCCCTACTGTCTCTCATGCCATGCTGCCTGTGTGCCCACCCAGGTTGCAAAGCTCAAAGCCTGCCTCAGTCTTCCTGCCTTCTGCACATGCCACACTGCCTGTCTGCCTACCCTGTGGGCAAAGCTCAAAACCTGCCTCAGTCTGCCTGCCTCTTGCTCATGCCATGCTGCCTCTCTGCCCGCCCTGTGGTCAAAGCTCGAACCCTGCCCCAGCCTGCCTGCCTCTCATACCAAGGTGACTGTCTGCCTGCCCTGGCAACCATGGGTGATGTGCCCCACTGGCCTGGTATTCCCGCTGCTGCTGTCTGCTGGTCCATTGGTTCTCTGCCCTGGCCAATCCAAATGTGCCCAAGCAAAACTGATGCTGCCATCTGCTGCTGTATGGAAACTCTTCCCTGGCAAATCCTACCATCCTGGCTCCATGGGTGCAGCGCACAAGCAAATCCTGCTGCTGCTGTGTGCTGTGCCATGGGTACTGTGCCCTGGCAATCCAATGTCTGCCGCTGCTGCCAATGTCACCTCTGCTGTGCCACTACGGGCTCTGCTACCAGGCAATCCAATGTCTGATGCTGCTGCCAATGCCACCTCTGCTGTGCCACAGGTTCTGAGACCGGGAAATCCAATGTCTGCTACTGGGTGTCCACGTGATTCACCACCGGGCAAGGCTTGACCAATTGGTAGTAGAGCTTCTTGAGTTCTGTTGAGTACGAGCCAAGCCTGCACCGCCCGAACGAGTGGGGGGTGCTGCCAGTCACCAAGCCCTGGCCGGGCCTCTGCTGAAGCTCCACCCATGCCAGCCAGCCTGCAAGCTTCTCTTGGCTATTTCCTCACCTGCCTCAGTGATGATGCTGGATACCTCCTCTAAGTAAAAAAAGATGTCTGTGTCCAACAGAAACAGAACCAGCTGTCCCTGGGCCATGCTGTAAGTGAATAAGGGCCCTCCACATGCGAGCTGTCATTCCACTTCATCCAGAAGCTGCCACTCCTGTCTCACGACCCACTGTCACGATTCTGGGGCCATCATTCCTCTCACAGAGAGCTGTCATCCCACTGCATCAAGTAACAGCCACTCCAGCTCCAGGATCTACCATCAGAGTTGTGGGACCTACATTCCAGGCAGGGAGGGCTGTTCATCCACATCATCCAGAAACTGCCACTCTAGTCCCAGGACCCACCGTCAGGGTTCTGGGGACGTCATTCTGCTCACAGGGAGCTGTCATTCCACTGCATCAAGAAACAGCCAGCCACTCCAGCCCCAGGTCCCACCCTCAGGGTTCTGGGGAGTTGGTTGAGATCTGGTGAGTAGGATGCCAGCCTACAATGCCCAGCCTCCTACGTTCCAGGCAGGGAAGAGGCCCGACCAGGGTTTGGTGGCTGGCACGGCACCCATAGGAGGCTGGGCATTGTAGGCTGACATCCTACTCACCAGATCTCAACCAACTCTTCTGCAAATTGGTCACGTAGCCTTGCCCGCTGGTGATTCATGTGGCCATCCATCCATCACCTGCCGTGATGGCAACTAGAAATGGAGAACCCAGCCAGCATAGAGCAAGAAGAACATGAGGCTTGCCAGCCTGCAATGCCCGGGCAACCCAGGGTGCCAAGTGCCAAGCCTTCCCAGTCTCCGGTGCTGCTGCTGCTGAGTTTCTGACAGCCTGCCATGGTACCACGGGCACCCCTGGGGGTCCCTGGAGCACCCCAAGTCTCGTGGCAGGTCCGAACTCTGTTGAACCTTTGGCGGGACCAAATTCAACCAAACTGAACGCCCAAACTTGAACTCAATTTTCAAACTGAATGAGCGAACCCGAATTCGGTTTTCTAACCAAGCGACCGAACCACCGAACATCGAACCCCGTTCTGTTTACACATCCCTACTGGCCACAAAATGCACTGCATCATGTGGCCCAGCTAGCTAGAGTGGGATAAGGCTACCCAAGGAGTGTTAGCCTCCCCACTCTGTCTCGTGTGACTTCATCCACAGTACGAGCCAATAGGAACATCCTATTCAACTTCCTGTCAGAAGATTTGCAATTCTCAGTAGGTAAATACTTTAAGAATTGATATTTTTTTGGTGTACAATTTGTATACCACAGGGAACCACTTTAATTTTATGTTTGTACGAACTTGGCATTTCCTTTTTTAATCACGAACTTGAAGTTTACATTTCCTTTAGTGAAATGTAACTATTGTTACAAAAACGTATGAATAAGCAAACGATTGTTGTTTTCTTTCATTTGTTTTCATTTAAAAATAACAAACCTCTGCATGTGCAAAATGGCCACTGGGGCTATTCTCTGCATGCATGACCTTTTCCAAAATGGCCATGGCTCAGCCAGTGCCATTTCCGAGTTTTTTGGTTTTACATCCCAATTTTTTGGTTTTACATCCTGATATACTTCTCGGTAATCAGAAAATCAAGAAATTGGTAATATAAATTACCAATTGTATGGGTATCTGAGTACCCAATTGGTACCAGGGTAACCTAGGAAGTATGTGCATGCAAGTACAATTTGAGATGAAAGACCTCCCTGGACTGTGCAACTTCAACATCCCATTGATTACACTTCACCAGTGTCTTATACAACTTTTGTGATGACAGCTATCGCTGAAGCAAATATTTGTGCAAATGAGTATAGCATTCAAATTTGCACTATCTGAAGTGAAAATGACAAAACAGATCATAATCATTATTTGTTTGCATGTTATCAGATACCCGTTTTGGATATTTTAGTTCAGATATATTATTATTTCGGTTATTTTTGTATTTCGGTATTTTCTGATGGTATCATTAGCACTATTTCACATGTGCAGCACTGGAAACGAAGTAACTGAAACTCTGAAATCATTGAATAACTGAACTGAAACAAATAAAATCATGAACTAAACAAATTAGCAAAAATGGAACACCCAAATAATGCATATATGAATACCCAGTTTGGTTCCTGATATTATTCAGATAGCTATCCAAAAACACAAACAACATCTGCAAATGCATAATCCACTCTTCGTTGAAGCTCTAGTGACTACTAAAGACTCTAAAATACCAAGGAAGAATTCATGAGATGGGACTCGCTACCTCCTGCTGCAGATGTCCAGAATTCCATTCTTTGTGTCATTTCCCATCAATGGATTACCTTGCCAAGCTTCTCTTGTAGGCGACCCTGAGTTATAACCTGTGTATAGACTTCTCCAGACAGAGAAAGCTGGCTGAGAAAGCAAAAATATTTTCTCATCAATATGGATTCACTGTTCATTGAAACTTCCAGGATCTTTTTGAAATTCTGGAAGCTGCCATAAAATTGTGGCAAGCATGGATTTGCTGTTATTTTGACATGGATGTGGTGTGGTCCAGAGGGTGGGGGGTGGGGATCTGTTTTTACTGTATTCAAAGCCACTGTAATCTTTATTTTACTAGAAGAAAAAAATGAAAACATCACTTTTTAACAGTCTAATACGAATTAAAGAAGAATTAACATTGTATTATCCCCTTAAAATAACTACAGTCGCCTGTAGAGGCTCTAGCTATTGCCCAATAGTTTAAGTCATAATTAATATTTGCACAGGTCTGTCCTATATAATTGATTCTGTCCTCTCCCATCTTCTTTTCAAATTGTATCAGTTCACCTAAGACGTTGATAAGGTATTTTGAGAAGGGAAGTAAAGATTGAAAATAAAATTATGAGAGGGGGCAGGGAGGAAAGGAGGGACAATTAATTCAAGTGAAAACACAGTGCAGGTGGGAGGAAACAGGAGATAAAATAACTATTGGATAATTGGAGTGGGTAGAAGTGATGGTTTCAGTATTAGATCACCTGAGACAGTGACACACTCAGAAAATAATTAATCTTTTTTGCCAACCCCTCATAGCTCTTGATTTTCACTTCCTCATGAAAAATCAATACAGCTCGGGATAGGATAAGAGAGTGGATGTTAGCTGCTTCAGCACCCCACACCAAGGAGCACATGTTCTGGTAGAGAGCTCCAGAGCAGCAGAATTTCAAATAGATCATGGAAAATTGAGTAAATCCAGTAAGGTGCTTTCAAAATTGCCTGTAATGAATGTGCATGTATCAAGACTAAAACTATCGCATTGCTCCACATTGGCACAAAGCCTCTGGCCAGCTGGCTCATCCCAGAGAACCAGCCATGACTTTGATCCTCAAAGAGCCACCATCACCAAGATAACAAGGGTGCAGGTTCAGCCTTTAGAAACTGTTGATACCATGCCATGTGGTCTAGGAATTCTGGCAGCCTCACACAAAACCTATCTTGTAGCTCATCATTCTGGTGTGGTTAAGGCACACCAGTTTCTGTAGCCTAGTGTCCAAGGGAGCAATGTAGACAGCACTACATCTGGCCACTTTTGACTTCCCCACAGTGGCGGCTGGTGGGTTTTGAGCTCGGTGAGGCAGTAAGGCCGGCGCAACCTTATTCCTGGCAGAGTTCTAGGGTGGGGCTTGTCCATTGTAGGCCGAGCTTGTACTAACTAGTGCAAGTGTCTGCAAAATTATTCCAAAACTTGATCAAATATTTAACATATACAAAACCTCAGGGCCACAACAAAATAACTGCAGCGTGCATTTCCAAGTACAGTTGAATGGCAGATTATATATTGCTATTGCACTGTA
>QEPC01010345.1:1619064-1647437 GCA_003113815.1 Sphenodon punctatus | reverse complement strand
AAAATGTCATGTTTCCACGATTCCACTAAGTTGCGGAATTAAATAAGCGGAACCACGGAACCGCGGAATGAAACCACGGAATGAAAGCCTCTGCCATGCCATTCCACTAATTGCGGAAACACTGTTTCCGCCGGAAATAGCTACCGCTGCGATATTCCGCTACAGCCCTAGTTGGGGGTGGTTAACACACAACCCACCCCAGGGATCACCCTACCTCCCCACCTAGGGATCGCCTACCTTGCACTCCGGGTGGCGGCAGTGGTGGTGGCGGTCCGGCTCCAGCGGCTTCAGCGCTGGCTGTGGCTGCTGGCTTCAGCGCTACTGGGCCTTCCAGTGAAACCCGGAA
Source organism: Sphenodon punctatus (assembly GCA_003113815.1). NCBI lineage: Eukaryota > Metazoa > Chordata > Lepidosauria > Sphenodontia > Sphenodontidae > Sphenodon > Sphenodon punctatus. The sequence goes on along the minus strand of QEPC01010345.1, from coordinate 1,647,091 downwards.
GTTCACCGGAAGGCCTAGTAGCGCTGAAGCCGGCAGCCACAGCCAGCGCTGAAGCCGCCGGATCCGGACCACTGCCACCTGGAGCACAAGGTAGGCGATCCCTGGGTGGGGAGATAGGGTGATCCCTGGGGTGAGGTGTGTGTTAAACCACCTCGCACCCCAGGGATCACCCTAGTAGCACAGTACCGGTACTCTGGTAGTAACCTACCTGCTGGTGCGGGCTCTGGGTCACCAGCACTAGCAGGGACTTCAGGGGTGGAATTGTTTTTTTAAAGCCAGGCTTGGAAGGGTGGGTGGGGGGTGTCCTCCCTTCCACCCACGCAGCCTGGATTGAGGAAGGAAAGTGGGGGGGTGTTGTTTGTTTTTTTACATTGCGGCCATTCATTTGAATGGCCGCAAAGTAAAAAAAAAAACAGTACGGGGGAATCTGGTAATTTTAGCCAGATTACCGGGTTAATCCAATACTGCCGGTACACCGAAATACCGGCAGTATCGGATACCGGTAGATCCGGAATTCCCACCCCTAGTAAACAGGCACACAGCAGTTCCCGATTTACCCATGGATGCCCCCATGACACCCCCCCCCAGATTTACTGGTCTGTATGAATGACATCCACCAGATGTGCAACATGAACAGGCTGGGGCTCCTCTGGGGCAACCCAGCATTGTGTGCTCCAGAATATCCAGGAGCACACAGCACAGAGAAGACTAGCCAAACCTGGGGCAGCAGCCAAGTGTGGTTCTGGTGTCTGTTTGTTGGGGAAGCCCATGGAGCACCTTTGTTGCCGCATTCAGCACCATAGCATTGCAGACAGTCACTTGGAGCATCGGTCCGTATGATGTGGCCTTGGTTAGTGGCAGCTGTGGGAGTGGGCCCATGGAGCAGCTCCAGGCTCTGATGGGCTCCCTGTTTGTCTGAAAGTACCCAATGAATGAGACCTAAGGAGACTGCAAGGCTGTCAGTTCTCTGGAGAGTCTTGGACTAACAGAATTTGCTGTTGTCCCTTTGCAGTGTCCAGCATTGAGAAATACATTACTTGTCCTAGTGGGTCCAAGAGTTCTTTCACCTTTGAACAGGTATGCATCAAATTATGACACCGCATAGAAGTACTGGGACCACCTTTGTTCAGGTATGCATCAAATTATGACACCGTGTAGAGGTACTTGGAATCTATACAAAAAATCAGTTAACTGATGCTTTGGTAATATCATGATGAGGTTATATACTACCTACTGCACAATTCATTGATGATGCAAAGCATTTTCTGGACTTCCTATGCCATTGCCATCATTCTTGCAGCGATTCAATAGCACCTTTTATGTGTCTCAGCATCTGTTTTATGCTTAATTTTGGTCCTTTGTTGAAGTTTGTCATGTGAGATGAAAATACATCAAGAAAGGTTTTCATTAGTTTCTGGGCTTCGGCATCTTTACCAAAGGTACCTCCAAGCAACATAACTAGGTTGGAATGGGCCCTGGTGCAGAACACGGAATGGGGCCCCTTGCTGGGCCACTCCACTCCATTGTGCATAGGCAGTGTACATGAGTGTGGATGCCCCCAGGCCCCCAAGCATGTGGCCCCCAGTGCAGCTGCACCTGCTTCATCTATTGTAGCTATGGCCCTGGTACCTCCTCTGGTTTCCACAATGTGGGATTCTAGATCTTTGGGCTGCATTTCTTAATCAATGATACTCCAAAACTGGAATATATACCCCGAGATACTTGCTTCTCAGATGACATGCTAGGACTATGATTCCCAGCATGTTCTCTGGACTCCATTTTTCAGGAGCCCGAGCCTCTGAGTCCACCTCCATAGTGATGCTCCCCTCCTGCTACAGTAACAAAGTATTTCACCCAGTTATTCCTGCATCAAGTCATTCAACTCAGCCCCTAACTTAGCCTTAAGATAGCTTTCAGAGAGAAACCTTAATTGAAAGATTACAGGGAATCCACCATATTGCTAAGCCAGCTCCTTCAGTGGCTAATTACCCCATTGTTAAAGTTGCAGTTAATTTCTAGCCTGAAATTAATTACCTTCAGTTTCCTGTCATTGGATCACATTATGGCTTTGTCTTTAGATTAAAGAGTCACCTACCATCAGAATGGAGAACAAACCTGCTAGGTAAATTGGCAGCTTCTGACTGAGAGTCACGGCAAGCCTGAAAGGACTTGTTCACTTGAGTTCGCCTGTGGGACAAACAGCATGCTGCAGCTCTAATGTTCTTTTTTTTCCAATTCCAAAAAGCTTCTGTGCATGACACTCTCAGTTGACTTCCAGCATAATGTGTAAAAGTGGATAGTCTCATACGACTCTTATCCCCTGTTTCATCGCATTTCAGAAGAAAAAGATGCTCCATCTATCTGCATCTGTTTTTCTCAGGCTGTGTCCACAATTTATTCTACAACCAATTCTTTCATTATGTTAATAACTTTGTGTTATATGCATGCACTTTGGCAAATTGCATAAACAATTTCCCTCATTTGGGATCTATTCTCTCTCCCCCCCCCCACTCCATGGCAAGTTTAAATCATTTCAATAAAAGCTCAGCAGATGAATGGTTGGGCCTGGTTTCTCAAAATCTTGATTCAAAACTGAGCTCATTAGCTGCAAGAAACTGAATCATCTCTGGCACACTTTTGATGTAGCACCTGTTCTTGTTTAATTGAATTTAATTTAATAGAAATGATCCAATCATTTTTCCACCTCATGTTGGCTCCCCCACCACTTTCTATTGAGCTGCAGCTTACGCAAAATGTGAGTTATTTACATGGGAGAGGAATATTCTCTCTGTCTTCAGAGACGCTTTTCAAGTTAAAATATCAATGACTTTTTAAAACATGCAAGACACATCACATAGACAGTCCAGTCCCCCATTGTAAACAGACACTGCTTGCCAGGGCCTTCAACTTTTGTGGTATTATTGTGAGCCTCAAAATTTTAGGCCAGATGTTCCCAACCATGGATTTAGTTCCCCTGTCATGCTATCCTTAGATTGGATCATGATCCTTAATAGTATTAAATATACTTTGTATGGCTTTTCTGCTCTCTGGAGCCATGAGATTATATTTCAGTGTCAATATGGGGTCACAAAGTCAAACATTTTAGAAACAGCTTTTTTTAGTTTTTTTGTTTAAATCTTAAAATAATAAGAATGGCAATAAATTATTTATTATTATTATTATTATTATTATTATTATAAACATTTATATAGCACCAGCGATGTACCTGGCACTTTACAAAAAACAAGATAGCCACGGTCCCTGCCTGAGAGCTTACAATCTAAAACATGTCAATCCAATTTCTTTCCTTAAAAACCAAAACCAAACCCCACTTCTTGTGTTCCATAAAAGAAAAGTATTTAAAACAAAACAACACTATATCTCCATGAGTCCAGTAAAAAGACAAACCAAATTATTTCAAACTGATATTTTTTTAAAGTACATCATATTGGGAACTCATTATAGAGAAATCCAGGATTTTTGGGGTGAGGATCTGGGGCTTTGAACTGGCATCTCTGGGGATCCAGGGTAGTAGCTACTTCCACAGCATCATTGCCATTCTTTGGGGCCAATCCTAATCTCTGTGCAGCGCACACACAATGTGCACACAGCAAATCCACAACCTGCTCGCATCCCATGCACTCCTCTGATATGGGCACTCTTAACGTCCGTGCAAGGGGGGTTGGGATCATCCCCCCTTGACCTTTCCCAAGAATCTGCCTTGTAGGTCGTGCGGTCTCAACATTGTTTCCTCTCTCCATGCCTGCGGATTGACCACAGTTTGGTATAAAGGTCTGCACAGCAGCAACAGGATGTTGGGCAGAAGAATTCTTGGACCTCTGTGTCCTATCCAATCCCTGACTCTGCCCTGGACCCACCTGATCCTTCTAGTCTAACCATGACCTGTACTGTCCCTGATACCTATACTACACACATGTGTATAGTGTAATCTGGACTGGACCGGATCAGTTTCCTTGACCCCTTGCAGTCTGGCTTTCATCCAGGTTATGGCATGGAGACTGCACTTGTGGCCTTGGTTGATGACCTCTACCAAGAGTTGAACCAGGGTTGTTCGACCCTGTTGATTCTATTAGATCTCTCTGCTGCATTTGATACCATTGATCATGAGTTGTTGGTGACTCGGTTGCGGGATGCTCTATGTGGGGCTACCCATGGTGATGGTCCGGAGACTGCAGCTGGTGCAGAATGCGGCAGCTCGTCTCCTTAAGGGGATGTGTCATCGCGAGCACATTACTCCAGTGCTCCGCTCTCTGCACTGGCTGCCAATAGTCTTCTGGGCCAAATTCAAGGTGTTGTTTTTGAACTTTAAATCCCTAAGTGGCCTGGGCCCCACATATCTGCAAGACTGCCTCACACTTTGGATTCTGGATCGACCTCTGCAGTCGTCTGGGGGTGCCATGTTTGAGGTCCCCCAGGTTTCCCGGGTTTTGACCATGAGTAGGGCATTCTCGGTGGCCGCTCCGTGGCTGTGGAACTTCCTCACATTGGAGGTCTGCCTGGCCATAGACCTCCCCTCTTTCCATAGACAGTGGAAGACCTGGCTGTTCTGCTGGGCCTTTGCTGAGGGAGACGGAATGGGTGGGTTGGGTTAGGGTGGGAGTTTTATTGTTGGGTTATTTTAATGTGGGGTTATGTTGAATTTTAAAATTGTATGTGTTTTAAAATGCTGTTAGCCACCCCAAGATACTTGTGCAGGAGGGGGTGACATAAAAATGCAATAAATAAATAAATAAATAAATAAATAAATATGCAAAGGAATCAGCAGGAATAAAATCACTCATAAAACCTCATCTCAAGCTATGAATTCATATGGACTCCTTTTTCTCCTTGTAACAGGTAGGGAACAAATAGATAGGAAATGGATAAGATATAACTGCCAAGCTAGGAGTAGGGCTGAAGCGGAAGCAGCTGTTACCGCACCGCCATTCCATTCCGAGAACGCCATTCCGAGAACGCCATTCCATTCCTCCCAGGCTGTAGATCCAACCTGCATGGAGCATCATTTTGTTAGAAAATTCCCCCACCACCTCTTTCTAGGATTTGTACACTCCCATTTGTGAGAATGGGAGGAGCCACTCGAAAGAGAACAGAAGGTTGCTGCCTTGTAAACAAGGTTCTTCGAGATGGCTCCAACATTCTCACAAGCACCCACCCTTCTGACCCCGCATGGAATTTTCTTCCTAATTGCTTAGGTTTGGAAGGAACTGTGTTGGGTTTAGGTACCTTATATGGGGTGGGGGTGTGTGAACGTCACGTGGGGTTTTTTTTAAGCTAGTGAGCTTGGTATATGCCAGTAAAGGAAGGGCGTGCAAGTGAGAATGGAAGGAGCCCCTCGAAGAAGAACTTTGTTTACAAGTCAGCAACTTTCCCCGCACCATGGTGGCTACGCCCCTGGCTGCAATGCTGTGAGAATCACAAAGCTGTGCTTAAGGGAAAGGGGAAACTGTGGCAAACCTGCCACTTCCGCGTGAAATCTACAGTGGCAAAAATACCACAGCAGCAACTGTAGAAAGCCGCCAGTGCAAGGCTCCCTTCCTAACCATGCTGCTTCGTGTGGAAGAGCACTTTCCGCCGGTAAATGCTTCCGCAGTGGTACGGCATTTCAGCCCTAGCTAGGAGACTGGTGAAATTTATTTATTTATTTATAATAATTTATATCCCACCTCCTGCTGCTGGAAGAAGTTTGAGGCGGCTCACAAATATCATGGTAAAATATTTAAAATATAAAATACAATAAAATCAATAATAATAAATATAAAATATTATAAAATCAGTGCTGGAGTAGACAACACCCCAAACCTCCCCTTCATAACCCTCTACCCCACCCCCGCCCTCACCAAAAACCAAGCAGGACAACCAGGTCTTACACTGGGAAATAAATCATTTTATGTCATGTTGTGGGGCTGTTTATATAACAGAGTGAACAATTAAACTATGGCATACATCCATGATTTCATGGCATAGATTCATGATCTCAATCATCCTCTTCCTTTCTCCATCCTGAACATGCCCCTTAAGCGGTACCTCCTCCTACGCAGCCCAAAAAGTTTGTACTATTTTTCAAGTGACCCACAGGAAAAAAAAGTTCCCCCTCTGACCTACAGTCTGGTAGGGGGATAGTTCTGGCAGCCTCCATGGGAATGCACCTAGATTTGGCCAATTTATGGTTCGCCCCAAATCACCAAGCTACTAGGCATGTGCAATTTGTTTTTGTTATTATGATAATGAAAATGAAAGTTTTCATTTTCTTTTTTGTTATTGTAATAATGAAAATTGAAATAATAATAACAATGTAAACAAAATGAATTTTTGTTTTTGTTATTGTGAAATAATGGGAAAAACTGAAAAACACATTTCCAGATATAACTTTTTTGTATTTTATTCAATTCTGATGACACATGGAGATATTGTACCTCCAATGGAGGGCACTACGTGTAACAAATTTCAGAAAACCAATTTTATAAGCAATTGAATTTTGTGATTTTAAAGAAATCTGTGTACACATTTCTGGCTACAACTCCTATGTCTTCCATCCAATTTTCATGAACCTAGGAAATCTTATGGCCCTTCCCAATTTTACCATCTCTTCCAAATTTCAGAAATTTTGGATAAAGGGTCCTGATGTTATAATCCATTAACTTGACAATGCATTTCTGACTGCAACATTTTTATATTCCATCCTGTTCACAAGACATTTGGCAGGAATGTATCCCACACCTTCCCTACCATCACTGGAAAAATACAGGACACTGACAGATTGATAAAAGGGCTCCAATTTTATATGCAATTGAAGTTGTCCCCTTGAAGACCATATCCAGATAAATAGTAGCACATGCAGCGCCAGACAGAGGCAGGCACCTGACATGACAGGGGGAGGGGGGATATAGGAGGTAGGATTTAGAACAACCCAAAAGACTGACATTCACAGTCACTGGCCAATTACTGCATGCTTCAAGCTTTACAGGACCAATTGGTGGTGGCTTCAAGGCGGGCATAGGGGGCGGCCCTGAGGCAGGAATAGAAGGGACATAACTGGGACTTCAGGCAGCAAATAAGAAGGCATTGGGATAGCATCCCAGAAATCAGGAGACATGGTTTACACATCCAGACTTGCCAGTTATCATCACAATCGCATCCTTCAGCACTGTAAAAGAGGATATCAGAGAATCTCTATTGACTCTTTCCTAGGCAGATGCTTCCAACTTCCCAGTAACAAGTGGGGGTGAGATGTTGGAATGGTCACAGCACAGAATGAGGATATTTGGTTGACATTTCTGCTGGCCAATTGGCATCACAAACAGATCTTATACCACAGTGACACATAAGAGAATCCCTGGCATAGGCTCATTCTCTGCATATGCTGTGCAGGCTTATAAATTTGGACCCTTTATCAAAACTTTTGGATATTTGGTAGCAATGATCCTGAAGGTCTGAGATACAGCCCTTCCAAATTCCATGTACACTGGTTGTACTGCAAAGAGTGTAGAGTCAGAAATACATTTATAAGTTAATTGCTTATACCACCAGGACCCTTTATCTAATTGTTCTGAAAATTGGGATAGATAGGAAACTTGGGGTGGAGTATATTCTTGCCAAGCTATTTCATTATTTATGAAAAAGAAAATTAAAGATTTAAATAACAAAAATGACAACGACATGAGTCCTTGGTGAACACCTCTACAAGCAACACAGAACTGGATAAAGGATCATATTAATAAAAACATCTTGACCAATCCTTTTGAATACATTTGTTTTTATTCATTTACACCTAAGTTACTCCTGTTATTAATCTTAGAATTCTTTGACTCACTGAGTATATCAATCTCCAGTCATGTGACAATTGTTTTAACATCATGAAACAACTCAGAGTGACTAAAAGTGCAGTCACACGAAATGCATACTGTGCTTTGGGCAGCCTTACCCCACTTGGGGCAGCTTTACCAGTGCATCCTGTGGCCAATGGCCACTTGATGTTCCCCCCACTGTGAGGCAGGGTGGGGCGGGGTGGGGCAGGCAGATGGCTGCTATGCACTGTATCCTCGATAACACAGTGTATAGCAGCCTTACCCAAAATGGAGTGGCAAGCTCATCTGTTTGGTCACCATCTGCCCCACTGTGTTGTGTGGTCTACTGTGGGGCTTTGAGATAGGGCTGAAACTTGATCTCAAGTTTTTCTCGGTTGTCATCAAGAATCACGGTTCTCGACTCATTTTAAGCAAGAAACAATAATCAAGAAAAATGCTGATTCTCTACATTTCTCAGTCAAGATTTTTTCCCTGAAATACTGTTTACCATTTACCGTTACCATTTACTGCAATTTACCATTTACCGTAGACCAATTTACCATGTATCATGTTCGTCCCAGTAATGCGCATGCAGAAAGTGGCATTTTACATTTTGCACATGCGCATTACTGGGATGAATGATGGTAGACGGTAAGCAGTACATGGTAAATCAGTATATGGTAAATAGTAAATTGCAGTAAACAGTAATGGTAAATAGTAAATGGTATTTTGAGAAAAAAAATCTTGACTGAGATCTCGGTATATTTTTGAGATTGTACCGAGATCTCGCTGACAATTTTCGATTCTTGTGATATTTTTGCGAGAAAAAAATTGCTTCTTTTTTAAGCTCTACTGAGCGGCAGCTGCTCACTCCAGTACCACATGACTGGGGGAGGAAGGCAGGGCAGGGCCAAGCACCAACTCATATTGCCAGCACCTTGGCCTGCCTCATGCCATGGCGGGAGGTCTGACAGCGGCCCACCCACTCAGCTTCCCCATACAGGGGTAGGGAACTGTCTGCTCTCTCACAGGGCTGTGAAGAGATTGGGTCCTCTGCAGCTCATGTGGCTGCACCCTAATAGTTACTCATGAAGAATTGCATGCCTGCGCAGTTTACAACAGCTGTAAAGAAGACCAGAGTCTGATACAACTTGCCTAGTGGACTATGGATATAGGCACTTCTGATATTAGTTTTCATAATGTTTGATGTGCAAAATGTCTAGGATTTCTACTGATGGGGTTTCTTCCTTGACTAAATGGATGGGTGGGTCATTGAGGTTAATAAAGGTAAAATATCAATTGGATTTTTCCTTTTCAGTATCTTTGAATCTAATAAGTGCCCCTTCACCGCCGCCCCTAGCGGCGAAGGGCAATTTGTCACGCCCCCATTTTCCCCCAACAGGGACAGAAATGGGGAGGGGGGCATGACAATGCCTACGGGGAAGGGTAGTCGCCACGCACTACCCTTCCCCCTCCCCGAAAGAATTTGCCGCCCGGGAGTGCACCTCCTCCCCCCCACAGCAGCAAGAGGCTCTGCAGAGGATGAGGGGGGAAGGTGGGAGGACAGCATGAAGAAACCCCACATGGCGGGAATCGTTGCCAGGTAACCCTCGCCAGGAGAAGCGCTGTGTGCGCAGGGGATTGGTTCACCGCCTGAAAGGGGTGGAGCAGTAGAGGAACAGCGCTGCTCGTCTCTTCAGTTTGGAGGGGGCGGCAAGAAGGGCAGCATCGTGCTGACACTTGGAGCAAGTAATTTACTAAGGAACCCCGGAGTTTCAGCGGCAACGGGGAAGCAGTCCAGCAGTGAGCTCCCCCCCAAGCACAGTTAGAGAAGTTTGCCAGTATGGGGGCCAGGAGAAAGAAGGGGAAGCAAGGTCGGAGCCAGAGAGAGGCCCACCCCTCCCCAGCGGTGGAGGAAGGGGTGGAAGCCCCGGGGTGCCCAGGACCAGTTAATGGGGCTGGAGGGTGGGAGCCAGAGATCCAGAACTCTGGGGAGTTGGGAGGAGATGGCACACACACCCCGGAAAGGGACCAGGGCAGCAACCAGCAGGGGTACAAAAACCTGGACCCCTCACCTCAGGGTGAACCTTCACTGAGGCAGCGGCTGGAAGGGTGTGAGGCCCTTCTGCGGAGCATGGGGGGGAGGTGGTGACAGTATAGTACAAGCCCTGGGCTCAGGGCACATAACAGCTACAGCAGCCCCAGAGCTGCCACCACCACCTAGGAGGGGCGGGCGGAGAACAAAGCCCCCAGCCAGGTACATAGATGACCCCCCAGTCCCGAGGCGCATGCGGGGGGAGAGTCAGGGCGAGGCCCCCAGTTACACCCAGGTGATGCCTGGGGGAGTTGGTAATCCAGAGGGAGCTTGCATGGTAGGGAGTGCAGGGACATGGCCGCCGATCCCCGCGGCTCAGGGACCCAAGTTGCTTGGGGCGCAGATGAAAGGGATCCCGGGATCATTCATCGCAGGGGGTGCAGGAGCATGGCAAATGATTCTTGCAGCACAGGGAGCCCCATGGCCTGGATCACAGTTGCAGGGGACCCCCCAAATGCAGCTTTCAGGGACTGAGGCGGGGCTGGTGTGGGTGCCGGCTTTCCCGGCAGCTCCAAGCAGCGCGTCTACCCCTGGGGGGGGCGTGGGGGCAGGCTGGGGCCTCCCCACTCCCCCCTGCAATCTTGTGAATACAGGGTCTGCAGACGCAGAACCCTGTATCCGGAGCACACCCGTCGGAGGAAAAGGATGAGAACCTGTAGCAGAGGGTAATAGCGCTGGAGCAGGCCATTCGCACTATGTCTGAGCAAATAGGCGGCGGAGCAACTGGACCCATGGTGTCAGCGGTTGGGCCACCCCCACCCCAGCGCAGCCCTCGGGGGTAGCAGTTTCGGGGGGTGGGGAGTACCCCATGGTAGGGTGGGGACTGAACTTTCTAATGGGGTGGGAAGTCAATCCTAGTGCAGGGACCCAGGTTACAGTGGGCCTCCCACAGCCAGGGGCAGTGCAAGGGCAACGAGTGACAGCTCCAGGAGGGGTGCAGGATTGGGGGGCGAAGCAAACACACAGTTGGTGTGGTGGAATGGGGCCTGGGTACCTGGGTACCGGCCCAGCTCTCCCAGTAGGGAATTGGCAGCCTCCTAGTTCAGCGATGGCCCCTACACAGGCCAGCCAGGCGCTCCAGGCCGGGGCCCAGTCAGCCCCAGGATACCCCCTGCGCACCGAAATGCCACAATATATGCTTCCAGGGGTGGGCTATGCAGCAGTGTCAGCCCCCATCGGGGCTCACCTCCTGCCAGCCACAAGGGAAAAGATATGGATGGGGGATTTCATAGATCTTTTCACCCTCCTCTTCAGGGACTCATTGGTAGACCCATCAGATAACGAAGACAAGCAGGATAAGGAGCGCTTTAAGCGCCCAAAGGCCAACAGGAATTGGACCAACTGGACTGCGGCCTTTGCGATTTACCAGGGGGTGGTGATCCAGGCATACCTGATCCAGGCTCCAGAGCTACTCAAATATGCGGACATCGTCCGCCGAGCATATGAGTCTGGCCCGCCAGGGGCCTGGCTCCGATATGACGCGGAGTTCCGTCATAGTGCAGTCTTTACCCTGGGTCTGCGCTGGGACACCCATGCACCCATCCTGTGGTTGAACTGCATGATAGATGCAGCTAAAGCACCAAGGTCACAAAGCGGGCATTTATTAGCGAAAGGGGGAGTGGCACCCACCAACGATCTTTTTTGTGGCGAAGGAAAATGGTCGCCAGCTAACCAGTCGAACCAATGCTTTGAGTTTGAGCGCACTGGAAAATGCTCCCACATGACATGCAGATTCAAGCATTCATGTCCCAATTGTGCTGGTTTGCACAATGCCGCGGCCTGCCCCAAGGCCAAGTTGGCCAACAAAGGTAGGGCGCCGCCGGGGTCATCAGCCAGAGGGGGAGTGGGGGCAGGGGGACAGGCCTCTCTGCCAAAGGGCCCCAACTCCAATTAGAGTAGGGCGTTTGGCAGCTGCTCTTGCACCTCACCCCAACAGGGCTGAAGTAGACTACGTAGTTAAGGGATTTAGAGAGGGATTCTGTATTCCGGTGGGGGAGGTATACCCGCACCAAGGTGCACCCAATTTAAAATCAATAAGAGGTCTAGAGGCAATCGTAAGACAAAAGATAGAGAAGGAGTGTGCTGAAGGGTGATTTGCCGGCCCTTTTTCTTCTCCACCATTTCCTGACCTGGTAGTCTCCCCATTGGGGGTAGTCCCCAAAAAATTCCCAGGAGAATACCATATGATTCATCATCTATCATACCCGAGAGGGAGGTCAGTTAATGATGCCATCCCCAAGGAACTTGCCACTGTAAAGTATGCTTCCTTTGATACAACCGTGGACCTGGTAAGGCATCAGGGGCCTGGTGCCCTTTTGGCGAAGTGTGATGTGAAGTCCGCTTTTCGCCTATTACCAGTGCATCCAGATAGTTTCTACCTCCTCGGTTTGGCATTTCAAGGGCAGTTTTACTTCGATAAGGCGATGCCTATGGGGTGCGCAATTTCCTGCTCTGCATTCGAGCGTTTTAGCACGCTTGTGGAGTGGCTGATCTGGCAGTGGGCTGACAGGGGAGACATCACCAAATATTTGGATGATTTCCTCTTCATTGGTCGTGCAGGGACTGATGAGTGCCGGAAGCTAATGGACTCCTTTCAAGAGCTGGTAGACGACTTGGGCATTCCATTGGCACCAGAAAAATCAGTAGGCCCGGCCACCTCTCTACAGTACTTGGGGATCGAATTAGATACGACAAAAGGGGTTTCCAGGCTCCCGGCCGACAAACTGACAGACTTGAGAGCAAAAATTGCCGATTGTAGGTCGGCCCGCAAGGTGACAGTGAGACAGCTCCAATCCTTGATTGGCAGCTTGAACTTTGCTTGTAGGGTGGTGGCCCCTGGTAGAGCCTTTTTGTCTCAGCTGTACGCCAAGCTGGCCGGTTCCCCTCAGTCGCATTACCACGTGCGGGTCACCCGGGATATGAAAGATGACCTGGATATTTGGTCTTCATTCCTGGCAGACTTCAATGGGGTAAGCTTGTGGTGAGAGGAACTCCTAGTTGAAGCTGAATTGCAGGTCCACTCAGATGTGGCCAGGGGGATGGGGTTCGGATTGATATTCAGGGACCGGTGGTGCGGGGCCCCTTGACCAGTGGGTCGAACAAGGAGTGACTAGGGACCTCACGTTTTTAGAACTCTTCCCAATAGTATTGGCTGTCCACCTCTGGACTGGTTGTTTCGCCAATCACATGGTGATTTTTTGATGTGACAACCAAGCCATGGTTAATATAGTCAGTGCTCAATCATCGCATTCGCCCAGGGTCATGGGGCTCATTAGGACATTTGTGCTGGTGTGCCTACATAACAACATTGTATTCAGGGCTCGGCACGTGCCGGGAGTCGACAACGGGGTGGCTGACACCATATCTCGCTTCCAGATGGAGCGGTTTCGCTCACTTGCACCTGAAGCCAGGCAGGACCCGGAGCCCTTACCCCAGTGGGCGTGGAACCTTGGATCGTAGACCTCTATAACACTGTCCAGGGATCCTTGACCCCGCACACCAGAGTCGCATATCAAAGGGCATTCAACAAATTCCAGGGTTTTCGTTCATCCCAGGGTTGCCATATGGGTTTCCCTATCCCGGAACCGCAGATTCTCACATTTTTGTTGGCCATTCGACAGCAAGAGTTGGCTGTAGGTACCATCAGTGTCAAGCTGACTGCAGTGACGTTCATGAGCTGGTTAGCAGGTCACCCTCCGCCTGATCAGGGATTTTTTGCCAGGCGCATGTTAGAGTCATGGGCCAGGGAACAGGGCGTACCACAAGATACCAGGCCGCTCATCACTCCACAGTTGCTAGCGTCAATATGCAGAGTTTTGCCCCGAGTCTGCTCCTCTGAAGGGGAAACCAAGCTGTTTACAGTCGCATTCACAGTGACTTTTTTCGGCGCATTTAGGGTAGGGGAGTTGGTGGTCGATTCAGCTAGGGATAGGACCAACCGGGCACTTGCCATTGAGGATGTGCATATTGGAGAGCATGAGGTGTCCCTGCGGTTGCGCCATTCAAAAACAGACCAACGGGGTAGAGGAGTCACCATGACCCTGTCCTGAGCGGGGATGGCACAATTTTGCCCGGTCTGATCCCTTCTACAATACCTGGCCATACGGCCCCCGGTCCCTGGTGCGCTGTTCTGTCACTGTGATGGGAGTCCTCTGACTAGATACCAGCTTATGGCAATCATGCAGGCTTCCCTCACTGCCCTTAATCTCCCAGCCGGCTTATTTGGAACACACTCCTTCCGCATTGGGGAGGCTAGTTTTGTCACATCATCTGGCCTTAAGAATCAGGAGGTTCAGGCGATAGGCAGATGGCATAGCAAGGCATACAGGGCATATGTCAGGGCCCCCCTGGCTATGTAGCATGAATAATGATTTCTGTTTCCCCATGTTCTAGATGCCAGTCGAAGTTTAAAGTTTGGATCATGGGGCATAGTCTGGTGCGATGGGTCAGCAAGGCGGCGAACAATACCCCTTGGGGGACACAGCTAGGCTTATCGGCCTATGCCCAAATCAGGTGGATGGGCCGAGGAGGCATGCACTGGTGTCAGTTGATTCCTACCTTGAGCAAAGAAACAGGGCCTGGGCCTGACATATTAGTGATACATTTGGGTGAGAACAACTTAGTTGAGACAAAAGGGGTCCAAATGCTGAAGAATATCAGAAACGACATTTGATCAATCACGTGCATGTTCCCTGGAGTAGTCATCCTGTGGAATGACTGGGTGGAAAGAATATGCTGGAGTGCGGGGGTGCCACCATACAAGATCAATAAAACTAGGAAAACAGTCAATAGGGAGCTAGGAAAATGGCTGAGAGTGGTAGGCAGGGTATTGATTCCTCATCAAGCCATCACCCACAGGAAACTGGACTTATACAGACCGGATGGGGTCCATTTATCACCCACGGGAAATGAGTGGTACTTGGTGGCGGTAACAGAAAAGTTAAGGGACGTGCTAGAGAACATGGGGTAGGGGGGGTGGGCCTGTCCAGGAGTACCTGGCAGCCCCTAGGTGGCAGGAGTCCAGCACCTGAGTTAGGTAGGTTCTGAACTTGGATTGGGTATTTCCATAAGAGATGAGGGGAGCTCAGCCGCAATAGCAGGGTATGGCAAGCGGTGGAGTTAACCCCTTGGGAGAGGTGACCGCGAAGGCCGTAGGGACATGTACTGACCCCGGCTTGAGGGCACTCTTCTTCCCAGGCTCAAGGGCCCTGGTCCCTTTCTCACGAATTCTGTAGTGAGAAGGGGAGACATTAAAAAAGTTAAGAGGGATTGGTACCTGATGGTATATTGGGCCAATCCCAGAGTTATAGTGATGAGTTTGTTATGGGTGCTGGACCCAATTCACTTGAGCGAATTTCCCCCACCATTACAATTCGGACTGAGATTTGATTGAATAAAAGAGTGCGGCCTTTTAAATCTAACTTATGTGTGTTGTGTCATCTTTGGGGGGCGGGGGGGGGCGCTGACAAGCATTGAGTTTTGGTCTCTTACATTTACCAGGGTGACTATTGTGTACTGAGATTAATCCTCACAGCAAGCAAAGGCAGGGGAAGAAAGCACTTATGCTCTAATGAGTTTAAAACCTCATGCCAGGCCAAGTCCAATTGATCCTTCTCATTAGGAGAAATCCTTTTCTTAATGATCCCTTCAAGCAGCTTAAGAGATATGAGAAAATTCACCTAATATTGTCTTTCAAGTGTGAGTGTACGATTTAGGCTCAATGACTGACGTGCTCATATGTTTCTCTTCTGATTTTATCACATACAGTACACCTCTAAAGTTAACAAGATGTCTGACAATGTGGAACCGGCTACTTTGTTTAGCATGGCTTAATTGGTAGTTTTTCTATATTATTGATCTTCAGACTCAGACATTCGCACACGGAGAAATCAGTATTGTATATTCTGGTGCTGGCAATGGCCTGTAAGAGGTACTCTCACAGCAGTGAGCCTGTGGGATTTTATTGATATTAGCTTTCGTATTAGTCAGAGAATTTTCTTCCCTTCTACCTTTAGTTTAGAGAGTGTCCATTAAAGGAAACAGCAGTTGTTAGAAATCAAAACAAATTTAACATCTGCATTTAAGCAAAAAGCTAGAGAAATGTCCTAAGCCACAACAAGCTTTATCCCTCCCTTTCCAGTTCCAAACATCCACTAAATTCAGGGCTTTTGGGAGGTGGGAGGTAAGTCACTAAGGTCTAGAATAAGAGCATGATCCAGCTCCCATTGAAGTCAATGTCTAACCTCCCATTGCCTTGCAATCTGGATTGCGCGTTAAGTATTTAGATGCTGTCCTATGTATAACATGTGTCACAAAGTGTATGGAGGTAGCCATAGGAGGTATTGTGGCTCAGTGGGTGTTATCAGAAAAGAGCTGAGACTAGTAACTAGTAACTACCACTATTTGGTATCCATCTCTATCTGGAAAGGCCCAGATACTGATAGATATCCAGTTAGCATTTGGAGGATTATCCGGTTAGCCAGATTACTGATTCACCTCATATTACCAGTTACCACATTACTGTTCAGTAAATTACCATTTGTCCATGATTCCTTTCCTATTTACTCCCCTTCTCTCTCTGAACCTGGTTTTAGAGTAGCAGTAACACTCGGTTATGTGGTAATGTTGCAATATGTTAATGTGGTAAATGGTAATGTGGTAAACCAATTAACTGTTGTGGTATAGATGATAATCTCAAATGGTAAACCTCCATGATAATGGGTCAGTTACCAGATAATAGTTGGACTATCTGGAAATACCAGATATTTACCAGTGATAATTTGTGTGTGTGTGTGTGTGTGTGTGTATCTCTTTCAGCTATACCAGATGTAACACTAGCCACTTGTTTGTGCATTAAATGCACATTCACCTGTTGGCATCTGCTTTTGTGCAGAATAGAGCTGCAACTGGGTATCAAGCAAGTTGGGCACTCCGTCGAACCTGGGCTGTCTAATTCACCCCATTTTTATTTGGACACCAACTGGTACCTGAACGTGACCCAACGGGCTACCTGATTCCCCAAGCTGACTCACCTCATTGTCAGGCTGCTAGTCCTCCACTCCTAGTCACTGCATACTGCTCCCTGCTCCTCCCTAGCCCACGGTTTGCTCAGTTGAGCTGGAGACTTCCCCACTCAGCTTTTTCTCGGGGGGAGGAGGGGACTGAGGAGGCCTCTTTCCACCTGCATGCTCCCCTTCATAGGTGCCCTGTCCCCATACCAGGGGTGTGCATGGGTCCTCTGCACAAATCCATTTTTGGTCCCCCTGAGAAAATATGACCTATTAGGAGGGTGCATGCAGGTGGGAAGAGGCCTCCTTACTCCACTCCCCTGCTCAGAGAAAGCTAAGTGGGGAAGTCCCAAGCTCAGATGAATAGCATGTCGGCTGGTGAGGAGCAGGGAGCAGCGACCAGGTCTGGAGCAGGAGCAGCTCAGCAGTGAGGTGAGTTAGCTCAAGGAGTCAAAGGTGTTGCGATCATGGGGCATCCCATTACCTGAAGGTTATATCTGTATTTTGGGGCACTGGGTACCAATAGGTGGCTGTATACCATGTCGAGTGCCCACTGGGGGTGCCCAAAAATTCAGGTATTACCTGCGGGTAGCAAATGTGCTACCTGCTGCAGCTTTAGTGCATAAGTGTAGCCCCAGGGTAATGGGCCCCAGTGCAGAAGATGAAATGCTCCCACTGAAGCCCTTTCCCCCAATGGCAGGGGGTGCAGCTACACCATGAAGTGTGGACTCTCCAAGCTCGTGGACTCAGGTGCAGGGGCACCACCTGCCCCTATTATTGCTTATCTCTAGTGTTTGTGTAAATACAAACATGCTTTGTGCTATGCAGTAAACATGGGTTGTGTGATCCCAGAAAGCATGACCATAGATAGTGCATAACTGTCACTTGCATGTAGCCACTGTGCAGGGAGGCATTCTCGGTTGCTGCCCTGATTTTATCTAACTCCCTTCCCCTGTAGGTTCATTTGAGCCTGACCCTAAGTGCCTCCCGGAGGTGGTGTAAGACCTTTTTGTTTGTAAAGGCATTCAGCGAGCAGGGATGGAGGGTTGGTGGGGGGTTTTGGGGTCGGGTTATGTGGGGCTGGATGTGGGAAATGGTGAGGTGCTATTGGGTGGGCTTTGTGGAGGATTGCAGGGAGAGTAGGAGGCTATGGGTGTTGGTTTTTAATTATTGTTTTATGGATTTTTTAAAATATGCTTTTATATGTGTTTTATTATATGTTTGTAAGCTGCCCTGAGCCTTTTAGGGAAGAGTGGGATAGAAGTTTAAATAAATAAACATATAAATAAATAAGCAAGCCTTTTACCCCATTTCTGGTCTGCGGTGTGTCACAAGGATCTCTTGCATCAAGGGGCAGCTTCTGGTCAACAGCTGGTTGGAAGGTTCTATGGGGACATTGAGGTAGCCACAAAACCAGGCAGCACAAACCCCTTTAAAACTAGATGTGCTTTCCTGATGACATCAGCAATTTCAATGCTCTGTGGATTTTGGATTAAGCTTTACATCTGGTAACACTCACTACCTGAAAGACATCCCTTTGTATCAATGCATCCTCTGACACTCTTTTACTCTAGGGAGCATTAGTCACAGCAGCTCTGAAAAAAAGTGTAACTTATTACTTTCTCCAGCTATTCCAGCCAAAGAGTTGGAGGAGGGGGGATCATTCCCACTCTCATCCACTCCACACTGCTGCTTCTGACTGGGTGTGTCTTGAACTCTGAGATTGGTTTTTACAGTTTCCAGGTGATTTGTATTTTTTTTAAGGATGCCTTTGATTTCAGATTCTGCAGCTTTGTGAGGATTGTGCTTTCTATTCGACTCGGCATCCAAATTCACATCTTGTTTGCAAGATGCACGTACAGACCTGCTCAGCGGGAATGCCATTTGTAGTGCACTGCCAGCAAGGTTGCCTGATCAAAACTAGAGTTGAAACAAAATATTCCCTGTGAATTCCAAATTAGTTGTATTTGAATTCACAATTTCAAAGCAAATTGGGAGGCTGGATTTGAAATGATTTTTAAAAAATAAAATAAAAAAATTGCTGAGTTTTCAGTTCATTATTTGATATGCCACTTTTTATTAATTCAGTATTTGATATTTTGTTACTTCATTAGTTGTTTATTACTACCAGCACCACTTTAACCTGAGGCCAGACCCGGAAACTACATTCTATGAGGCTCAACCCAGTCTGAGCCTGTTACAGCTGGAGGAGATCAGGTGAGCAGTAGGCAGCTGCACATTGGCCTTTCTCCTATACTTATATCCTCTTTCTGTCAGACCACATCTGTGGAACTCCAGCTTGCTTGCCTTCTCTGTCTTGACCAGCCCTACCTGCCTGCTCTCCGTTTGATCCTGTCCTTCAAAGTCTGCCTGCCTGCCTGCTTAGAAAACATTCCAACTTTTGACCAGATCCTACCCTGCTTCCTTCAAACCCTGGACTGGACTTTGACCACAAGCCTGATGACTAACTGGACTGTTGCCCGGTCAACCCTACCCTGTAAGTACCAGGTGCTCGATCCTGAAAACCTGATACTGGCAAAGACTGAGACCGTGATCCAGCTAGCTCCCCCACGAGCACAAGGGGCCTTGTGCTGGTGGAGGGGTCGAGAGAAGGCACATGGCCCAGGGCAGGGGGTGTTGCCGCCGGTGGAAGTGGAGTTCTG
Organism: Sphenodon punctatus; assembly: GCA_003113815.1. Lineage (NCBI taxonomy): Eukaryota > Metazoa > Chordata > Lepidosauria > Sphenodontia > Sphenodontidae > Sphenodon > Sphenodon punctatus. The sequence goes on along the minus strand of QEPC01010345.1, from coordinate 1,627,521 downwards.
CCAGCCCGTGGCCACACCCCCTCATTATAAGCAGGAGCCACGCCCCTTCTGCCAGCATGAGGCTGGGGAGCACTGCCCTTTCACGGGGTTTACAACCCCTGGGCTCCCCAGGGCTGGTGGGCACCCCATTGGGGTTTTCTGGCATGGGAAGCCCACTGCCCCCCTCTCCCTGCGAATGGAGCAGCTGCACTGGTGGGGACTTACACCTGCTCAGAGCAGGTGTAGATCCATCGCAGCCATGCACCGGCCGTCCTGACCCAAAGGAGCTTCCTCTCACACTGGCCCAGGAAGCCCCTGAAACTGGCCCACAGTCTTCACTGTCACTTATTGGAGCCCTGGATGGTTCCCCATGTGACCCAGCTCCCGAGAGGTACAGGAGGGGTAGGGTCTCACTGGGGACTGTCCTGGTGAAGGCTGTGGGCCAGTTCTGGGGGCTGCCTGGGCCAGCATGCAACAGTTTCCTGGGTTTGGGGAACTCCAGCAAGCCCCCCTTCCTGCTTGCTCCTCAGTGGCCCTGCCTCCTTCAGCTCCCCCTTCATGGTGCAGGGAGTGGAAGCGGAACTGGATCTGGCGCTGTGGCCACCGGCGCCCCAGGGGCAGCACAGCTGCCGCCGGCACAGCTGCCACCGGCACGTCCTTACTGCTGGATCACGATCTTAGGCTGCAATCTGGATAGTGTGTGGATTTCAACCTTAGGAGCCCTGCTAACTAGAGCTGCAACATTTACCAAAGTTAGTGACCACTGGTAATGCCATTTTGGGGGCACCCCACTGAATGCCTGACAGGCTACCCAAGAAACTGACAAGCTCAGTGGTGCCAGTTGGGGCTTGTCAGTTTCAAAGGCTGGACTGAACTCACCGGAGAGGCACAGGGGCAGGGTGGAACAGCCTTTGAAAGTGATAGGCCCTGGCTCTTCAGTGGACCTGAATGGGGCCTGTCACTTTCAAAGGCCAGCCAGCACATTTGAGCAGCCCTTCGAATCCTGTTTGGGTGTCAATGGTGCCCAAACAAGGTGGGGTCCATTCAGGCACCCCAGATTTCTTGGGGGTGCTTAAATCTTCAGGTTCCCACTTGCAGCTCTACTGCTAACATTTTCCTGCTTCCACCCACTGAATTATATTGTAATTTTTGCCGTGGTGTATTGGTTGAACTGAGGGGTAGAATAGTTGAAAAACAGCGTTTACAGATTATTATTTAATTTTTAAAAAATTATATCAGAGACATACCATCATGGTTAAAGACCTAGATTGGGACTTAAGAGATGTGTGTTTAATTCCATCTTTCCTGCATGGCTGCATAGCTGGAAGATAAAATCCTTCTCCTCCACCTCCTCCTCTTCCTGCTTGATTGCTAAAAGATTGTAAAGGTGAATATTGGTTAAAATTAGTACATTAAAAATTGGCAGTAGTCATGCTGGATAAATTGTGCAGGAAAGATCTATGTTTTCCTACCTAATTCAATTTGTACCGGATGTAATAAATGAATGAATGTAAGACTAGCACAACTAGCCTGTTTACTGGATCAATTGATCTTACAAATTGAGAGTTCTGGAAATATTATGTAAATGAAACATAGAAAATGCACCCAAATTGTAGGAGTGCAAAGGGGAAGAAGGGAAACTACTAATTTTAAAAGAATATCAAGACTACATGTAGCATGAGGTTTAAAAATTTCTATGTATTGTAATATTCTGCAAACTATAAAATAAAGTAAACAAACTGAATAATCAGAACTGTTGAATCAAATAGAATAATTGAAAAACAGCATTCACAGAATTTAATATATTAAATTCTGTGAATGCTGTTTTTCAACTATTATTTTTAATTCAAATAAATACCATCCTGGTTATAGACCTGCATTGGGACTTTTAAGAGGTGTGTGTTTAATTCCTTCTCTCCTGCATGCTCCTGAGCAAGACACTTTGTGCCTCAGTTGCACCAATCTGTAAAATGGGGATCATATTTCTTTACCACACTATAGTGTTTGAGCAAATGTTTATTACCATTTTGTGAGCTCTGCATATATTATAATCCTAATGGCCCTATACATACTAAAAATGTATAAACCAGGTTTGCAGCATATATAGTTTCTGCATATTCACATAGGTGGCTTGTTGTTCAACCAAATGTGAATACCTGTTCTCACATAAATTACTGACTATGTAAGAAGACGTGCAAGAAGGTGATTAATTGATTACCTGAAAATGAAGGGAGTTAGTAGAGGAAACCAAAGGTGACAGTGATGTGAAAAGGCAGATGTTTTAGCAGCTGCATTCAATATTGGCCTTCCTACTATACTAAGGGTGTGCACCAGGCCTCTATGTTGTTTTCGTTTTAATTATTCAAAAATGTTGTTTTCGTTATTGTTATTAACGACAATGTTTTTGTTATCATTGTCGGTATCTGTACCATTTCAAACAAAGATTTTACTTTTGGTATTGGTATCGTTTTCAGTTCCCGTGTGCAACTAATATCTATCTAAATCTAAGAGAGGCAGGGGAAGGGAAAAGGAAAACTATCGTTTATCTAGTTCATTATATAAATAACTATTCTAATCTAATCTATATATCTATAATATATATCTGTACCTAATCTATACTCCCTATCTATATATAATGTACAGGGGGGAGCAGGGCAGGGAAAGGGAGAAGGTAAAATGTAGGGTATGAGGATGGAAAGCTATTGGTGATTATACAATAAGGACTAGGGAGGATTTTTTGTGTGCAAGCATCACAGTTCTGTAAATGCAACCTGACAAGCAGAGCTCTCACAGAGTGGAGAGAAAAAGCCTGGCCCTCCCATTATAAAGGGTTGCAGTTCCCTCCCCCAGCCCTCTCCAGATTGGTTGTGGGAGGCAGCAGGCATTGAACGATCACAGAGTGCCATGAGACTGCTGGGACCTGCTTGCGCTGCTCATTGGCCAGGGATACATCCATCAGATACTGCTGGGCTGCTCGTCCCTCCCAACACAGGCACAGTTCAAGAGTTCAACCCTGTTTAGGGCTCCGAGATGTCTGATCCCTCCTCCCCTCTTCACATTTTCCCTCCAAAACCCAACTGCCACAGCACTAATAATGACAACGATAACAACACTGCCGTTTTCGTTTTCGGTATTGGTATCATTATTCTCGGTTGTCATTTTTGTTATTGTAATAATGAAAACGAAAATGAGAATTTTTATTATCATTATTGTAATAATGAAAATGACATGCACACCCCTATACTTATATCCTCTTTCTGACAGATCGTATCTGTCTGTGGAGCTCCAGCTTGCTTGCCTTCTCTGCCTCGACCAGGTCATGATTCCCAGCCCTACCCACCTGCTAACTAGTCATCTTGTGACTTGAACAACCAAACTGACACTCTGAAATACGAACGGTTGCTCCATACAGAATCAGTCTGTGACCATGAATGCACTTGAGCCACTGGCTGTGTTGTGCTAGTTAAACTATTTCTCTTCACACTGAGTAATTTATCCAGCTTCTGTCTACTCACATTATGAAATAATTCTGTATCACACTAGGAAACAAGGACTTTGGTTAAGATTTCCACTACTATTGAGGATTAATGTTTGTTTCCTTATGTTCCTGGAAGTTTTTGCAGTCTTTATTGAAGAATGGAATGAATTTGAGTATCAGCAGGCAGCCCCTCTATAGTGTGAACTACAAACTGAATAATCTCTTATCAGAAGCATGTTAAATTTCCAAGTATCAAAAACAAGATGATTAAGGCAGCTCATATATTTCTTTTTTGTAATGAGAAACTCTTTAATGAGCTTTTCTTGTTTATCCAAGCCATCAGAGTCGCACTGGAAACATTCCCTACCCCACTGTTCAACCAAGCTGAGCCAAGATTTTCTTGTTGTGTGCTTTCCAAGGATTATAAGCAATAAAGAGTGCAGTTCTTGAACATAGAAGAAAAGAATGGCTTCCTTTTCAGCCAGCGATATACTTTCTTTTTCAATTCGTGCCCTTGTCAACAGTGCACATGGCAAAGAATTCTCCATTTGCTCTCAGATCTGTCAAGGGTTAATACCACATATTAATTCTTTGCTTTATGATGCTATTCTTAATCTCAAGGAAAGTGTGTAGATAGAAAGATATTTTCTTCAGTCAAGAAATTATTCCTCTTTAGGATTTGTTTTGTTTTGAAATTTAACATCATAACTCAATCCAAAAGAAACAAATTGAGAGGTTATCCTGGGTTAACCAACATACCCTACATACCCTATTCCAAGTCCCAGCCTAGAGTTTGGAATGTTGTGGGGCAGCAGGTTTCTACTCCACACTGATCAGCTCATTAGTGGGCGTGACAGGGACAGGGTAGAATAGGTAGGGGGTTGTTGGCCGTTTATGACTCAGGGTGCAGAGCCAACCCAAGCATCTAAGGCATGGGTGGAAAACCTCAGGCCCAGGGGCCAAATGCAGCACACGGCAAGATTTTATGTGGTCCCTTTCTAGTTTCTGGATCTGGCCCCTGGATCCAATTCCTACCTCCAACCACTTAAAAAACAGCTTTGGATAAGGGAGCATAGATGAGGTCATGCATACAAGGATGCATTTGTGATCTATGTCACAAATCTATGATCTCGGCCCTCCTTTTCATGACTGGACCTCTTAAGCATCCCCTGTCCCTAATGTCTATACGGCCCTCGGAGCTTGTTCTGATTTTCAAAATGGCCTCCAGGAGGAAAAAGGTTTCCCACCCCTGACTTAAGTGAACTTACCTGGGTGTGGTGGGGCTTTAAGAGCCAGAAGCCCAGAAGCGTACAGATGGAGAGTGAAGGGAGTGTTGGGGAGGTCACTTTTAGAAGTGTGCTTGAGACATGAAATCTCACGACATGTAAAAATCCCACAGGTGGGGTTTAGACAAGACTTCTCATGCATTATAGCCACTCACACATTCTTTTCAAATTGCAGACTAAATACCTCAATATCGATATCAAGCAGGATCTGAGACAGTGCAGAACAGTAGCCCAGTCTGCAGCCTGGGACAGCTGAGAGAAAAGGAATTGGCTTGATGCTGGTGAGACCATCCTGTGTTAAGAGTTAAAGCCCGAGTGGGCATAGTCTTTGTGTTTGGGGGGCAACCCTGGGGGACCCACCTGGAAGCCGCTGTCTGGTGGATTGAGCTGGATGTAGGGGAAGTGGAGGCTGGATTTAAAGAGCCTGAGAGCTGCTTTTGCCAAGGTGCCAAGGGAGTGGAGCTAAATTCCCCAAAGGAGATCTGCCAGGACCAAACCCTGCCGCAGTAGGTAACAGGAAAATTACCTCCACCAGCACTGCAAAGCACAGATTGTTCCTGTTTTCCTGTTCCTGGATGATCATCTGATGAGTGGGGAACAGGAGTACTACAAGATCCAGGCTGGATCTTCTGTGGGGAGTGGGGATGGCAGTCCTGTTCTCTGTCAAGATCAACAGGTAGCAGGAGCCTTAGTAAACTGTGTCTGTTAGGTCCTGTGAGTAGTCTGGGTTGTAGGTGGACCTGAGCTGAGACCTCTCAGGACCTGAGCTGAGACCTCTCAGGACGGAAGCTGAGTGGAGGCCTGGGGTCAGGGTGGAAGGTCAAGCCAGAGCATAAGTTAAAAGTTAGAGACAGGGAAGGCAAAGTTCAGAGCTGGAGCAAGGCAAGGGTTGAAGGTGGGCTGCAGGGATGGAGCAAAGCACACATTGAGATTCAGAAGCTGCACACCAACAGAAAACCTCATAATTGCTCAGACAACTTCCTGTTTCCTGCTTGTCTTTATATAGTCCAGGGCAGCCAATGAGAGCTCTGCTTAGGCTGGCCAATCAGGGGGTGGAGACCTGAAGAAGGAAGAAGTCATCCACACATACTGGTGCCACTCGCCGGGAATTCTGGGTAGCTTTTCACTGTCAGTATGGCCAGAGCATTTACCCCAGAGCCTAGCAGACCTGGGCTTTGAAACCTGTGGGCCCTGACAGCAGAAGGACAACACCCAGAACAAGGTGGCCGCCCTGTCCAATATGCATGCCAGGCTCTGCGCCTGAGAGCCTCCTTTCTAAAAAGAGAAGCCTTAGGAATTTGTTTGTTCAACTAAATAATAAAGGATATTTTTATTCCCATCATAATCTCCCTTATAGTGAGAAAAGAACAAAGTAGATCCATTATCTAACATTATCTTTAAAACGAGCTGGGTGGCTAGGTCTCATGTGAGTCTTTGGAAAGCGAGGGGTGTTCAACATAGGGCACACTTTGTTCTTCTTGCCTCATCCAGTTTAAATCTTAGCTCTGTGAGCAAAGGACAGATCATCCAGACTTAATTACATTGGTAGGACATATGGCAGGGTGAAAGACAATTAGAAAAGTATCTGGGTCCCACACGAACTACTATTAATACTTTAGAGCTAATTAGGAGGCCTAATCATTTTATTAATAATTTTAATCATTCCATTTTTATGTTTAAAGAAGGAAGCGGTCACCCCATTGTTTAAAACTGAACCAAACGGCTTGTCTTTTATTTTATATTCAGTCTTGAAAAACCACTTGATTTGCATAAATGCTGTGCCTGAATATTTTAAATGTGGAATTCGAACAAGGCATGATTTTAAGATCCAAACCCCATGCAATTAATAGAACACTTCAAATCCCCCCATCTTCAAGTTCTGCATATGCATATATTACCATGAGTTAATGCAAAATCATTTGTTTAGGCAGGACATACTGTATGTGAGGGAAAAAATTCAGATAGTAAAGGTTAGACAAAGAGGCAGGAACACATTGGGAGATACAAACAGAGAGAGGTAATGAAGCACATACAAATGGGCCAATACAAAGATGAAATTTTGTCTTTAACCTCAGTGGAAGCAGAGTTAGTCCTATGAAGCCGTAATGCTCGTCTATGCATTTAGAGTTGCCCATTTTATAATGGATTTTGTCAATGTCATGCCATTGTGAATGTGTTATATTTTTTAACTCATACCACTGGACACTTTTGGGAATGATTATGGTGATGCAGGCAGTGACTTATCAGTTGCACATAATACAAGTAAAGGAGAGCATTTATGTCTTTATTTCCTTACTCTGTAATCCAAGGGGGAAATGGCAAAAGAATGGCAGTTCTCAAAATGTCTGAAGTGATAATGACATGAGAAATCTATTCGGTTCTTCATTATAGACAGCAGGCCCAGGGCACTCTATCTACAGAACATAAAAGAAAATGTGTGTGTGTGTGGGGGGGGGAAACAAATCCATACTCTTCAGTAACACTACTCTATGACTTTTCAGCAGTGACATGGAGCCCTTCCAAAGACTTCTGCGCAGATGAGACTGCCCTCTGTGTCCAGATGCCTACCCAATTTCCTGATACTGTGCCACATGTTTTTCTGAAATATATCTAATTTACAGCCACTTCATAACAACCTAGGAATATGGGAGAGAGCTATTTAAAAAAACCCAAAACAGTACTGATGCACCAGATATCTTTGAGCGACAGAAAGCACTCTTTCTGTATTTGTGACTCCGGATTAAAAAAATTCAGCTATCCTGAAACATTCTTTGTTCCATCCATCTCCATAATCTTGAAAAGTTTGTAGGAGTCTCCTTGATGGGAAACCACTCCATAACTATCAAGGCCAATGCACGCTAACCATCAAGCCCAGTGCACACCAGCCAGATAGCCAGTATCAGTCACCAGCATCTCAAATTACAGCCAGGGAACTGAGGCAGAAAGAATAGATTTCCCAAGACCAACTAGCGAGTCCAGGATCTGAACTCTTGACTTTCACTTTCTAGTCCAAATTTGGTATTCACTGGATAGCTTTCTGAAAACTCTACTCCTATACATTCATACACATTTGCCCCATTATAGGATTTTGCAAGCAATAGTTTCACAGTGTTAACCTGGAAGTTCAGTACCTATTTAATGATACATTATCCAGTCCTACATACTTTGATTATAGAGATGAAATGGTTACCTGATTTGGTACCTGTGGGTAATACCCACATTCTCAGATACCACTTCAGGTATCTGAACTGGTACCCGAATACCATTTGAATACCTAAAATACTGATAACCAGTATACTGAAATACCAAAATTAACTGAAAAAACGGCAATACAAAAACCCCAAATTCCTGAAATCCTGCGTAAAATCGGGACAAAATTAGTATTTCAATATACATGTTGTTGGTATTTGGTTATAGGGATGGGCGAACAGATTGCGGTTCCGGTTAGGCCGTTCGGTTTGTCTGCGTTTGGTTCGGCAGTTCGGTTCGGCTGCATTCAGTTCGTATGTTCGGTTCGGCAGTTCGACTAATTCGCCGAGTTCGGGTTCGGCTGTCCGAGCAGGCCGTTCGGTTAGGCCGTTCGGCTGTTCAGTTCGGCCGTTCGGGAAATGTTGTTATGGGTTTTTTTAATTTATTTTTTTATCTAATATTATATCTATCTATCTACACTAAATCTAACTGCTATTAAGTATTCTAAATGCTATGAACTAAATG
>QEPC01010345.1:1573634-1617669 GCA_003113815.1 Sphenodon punctatus | reverse complement strand
GGGGAGGCAGATAATTAGTTTAGTTTCTTGCAAGCCTCTCCACCCCTGGTGCCTGGAAGTCTGCTCCTCAGTGACTGACACCTCCCTGTCATGTTTGACCTTCCAGTGAACCTTTTTTTGCCTCCCGAACTCATCCGAACGTGATCCGCACTGACCGAACTGTTCGGCCATTTCGCCGTTTGGTGTTCGGTTTGTTCGGTATGTTCATGTTCGCGTTCGAGTTCGGTCGTCCAAACAAGCCGAGTTCAGGCCGAACTCCAAACTGCCTAACTGCGTTCGCCCATCCCTATTTGGTTATACTGGTTGTCAGTATTTTTGTATTTCGGGTACCCAATTGAATACCGGTTCAGGTACACGTACTGAAAAATTCCCAAAATATTTGGTTCGATTCACGTACCAAAAATTTGATGTGTATGCCCATTTTTGCAAGTTCTCATTTCAGCTCTAGCCATGAGAAACTTAACTAACTAGGTTCAATATTAATAGTACAGCACAACCTGGAGCTAGTTATATACACTCTTGTACCTAGTTTTGAAGCATACATTTACAGTGTTATCCTTAATAAGTCACCTTTGCCAGTTTGTGCTACAAAAGAACCAAATTCTCCTTTTTTAACAAACCATTGACTTAGGAGGTAGTTTTATTTCAGCAAGAACTGGAGAATCTCTCATCTTAACCCAAACCAATTTGCATCTGGGACTAAGGAACACTATTATGACATGTTACTATATGGTAGCTATATGTTGTGTTTTAAACAATGGCCATTTTTAAACGGGACATGTCCACACCCATGAATTGCCAAACCACCTAAGCATCCATCTGAATATAGCATGGGTGGGTACATGCTCCTTTGACCCACGCATCACCCACTCATGCCCACACATGGAGCATCAGGGAAGAACCTGGGCTGCTATGTGTGGGGGCAGGAGTGGGGGGTGAGTGAGTAGGGATGCGCACCCATCTTGGTCTGTGTAAATTCCACCCCTATACCGTACACCTATTGGCACTCCTCACAGTACACACAGACCCATCGCCCAGCCATGCCCATTTAAAAATGGCCAATGTTTCTTCAATGAGATTAAAGTTAACTTTGGCCCAAATGGGAACCCTGGATCTGAGTCAACAGCCCTTTAAAATGGGGGGAAGTTCAGATTCAGTCCAGTGCTTGTATTCCAGTTCAGTGGTTAACCACCACAGTTACCAGATTGATACAAGATAACCGCAAAGCTATCTGGAATACAGGACATTATCTGTGGAGAATTTTTTTTACTATGAATTTCAGCGCTAACTAAGATAAATTATCTGCTGTTCCTATACTGAGCAAATTATTGTTATTGACAAAGCTGACTTTACTATATGTTCATGTGCCATAGAGGAAAGGAAGGACTCATGCAGGGGAAGGGGGTTTGTGTTATGGTTGTGGAGGACTGGATGTACGGGGTGATGTAGGTATATATGTGGTTCACTGGGGATCGGGTATGTGTGGCTATGAATGGCAAGGAATATAGCTGTGGAAATTAGCAACCTCTGGCAGAAGGCAAGGCAGACTGCTACTCTGCCCCCATCCTGCCCTGCCCCACTGAAATTGTGCTGTAGGCAATTGTCTAGGATGTCATAGCCTAATACCATCCCTTACTATCAGGTAAATCTAAATGCAGTGAATTTCTTTTGCCCCCCGCTCCATTATGGTCACACATTGTTCATGTTATTCTGCTTCTAGTAGAATGCTTCCTCCTTTTCTTTCCTACTGTGGCATCAAATTGGCCATTTTCTTTTCTAATTTACATTAATTGTATGTTTCTTTTGAACATAAATCTATTTAGGATACAGAAGGTGTATTCAGTAGATATGAATCCATATTCTAGATTTGGTACATTTTGGATGACACGTAGCATAACAATAAGCACACTGGTTTGTGTAGCTATGACAAGGACTTCAGTATTCCCTTCTCATATTTGAGGAGACATTTAAGTAAGAGATATATACAGTATACTTATTATTGCAACACTATAAAGCAAGGATGGGGAATCTCAGGCCCAGAGGCCAAACCCAGACTACAGCTAGTTTGTTTGTTTTTTTATCCCCTTTCCAGTTCCTGGATCTGGCCCATAATTCCAGTTCCTACTCTCAAGCACTGAAAGACTAGGATCAGGATAAGGAAACACAGGTGGGGTCATGAACACAAGGATAGATGATAGATTCATGCACAGACCACTAATCTGCACCCTCCTTTTCCTGAGTGCACCCCTTAAGCACCCTTCCCCCCAACATCTATGGATGTTTTCAGATGAGATGCTACCCTATATGGCCACCTGTGAGCCATGGATCTGACCAACCTCTGAAGGTGGAGCAGCTGGATGCATGTTTCCGCGAGCCATGGAGTGCCCACTCTCAGCCACTCAAAGAGTACCATGCAAGGGAGACCAAATGTGCGGTGGCTGCCTCTATGAGCCACACTGTGACCTACCCACTTGATTCACTCCCCATGCAGTCCATTGTGTGGGTGCTCCATGGCAGAGCCATATGGCAACCACGGACACACCGTACCACCACCCCACTCACGCCGTCGACTTGCTTATCTGAAAACATCCTGTGTGGCCCTTAGAGCATGTACTAATTTTCAAAGTGGCCCGTGAGAGGGAAGTGTTTCCCCACCCCTGCCATAAAGTGGACAGTGGTCAATATCAGCATTGAAATGTCACAATATTCATTTGACTGTATCCACAGATGCTTTCCTTGTTATTTAAATTTCTATTAATTTCAAATATATAAGCAAATAAATGTGATATATTCCCAAGTTGGAAATGAAAATGGGAAGTGCAGTTACAGTGATATTCACATTTCTGATATTTTATGCAGACTGGAACAATAAAGTCAGAATTGTTCGTTGCAAAATTATTTCTTCAATAAAGAAATAAATGATTTCTTTATTGCAGGATTCAGTAGGTAGAGGATTCCTATTTCAAAGAGTCCTCCTGTGCAGACAAATTTCCTCAGAAAAACGGTTTCTCCCAGCAACCTTTTCCTGATGGGTAGGGTACTTTGATTTTTTTTTATCTTTCAGAAAAAGCAGTTCATTGGTTCTGTCTGCTGACTTCCTGAGTTCCCCCAACTTCTCTAATATGTACTAGTGCCGTTCAAACTACCTTTTCATCATTTTAACACAGATCACTATTGCTGACACATCACCTTTAAAATAACCACATTAAAGAATCAGTCTATTAACTAATAGTAAAATTTAAATATTCTCTTTTTAATTTATTTGTGTTATATTGGTCAAAGTCTTTGAAACACCTTCCTAGTTACGTCATGAAGTGTGTAATTAGTGAGTGGACGGATAAATTGGCTTAGAAAGGGGAAAGAAAGGCTGTCCGAGTCAGTTCTCAGTAAACCTTTTTGATCATCAAAATTAGTTCAGAAATGAGATTTGTATCATTGCCCCTCTCCTTCTTCCTGACTTATTCCCTACTTCACTGGTCTAGTGCAGACATTCCCACCATGTGACTGGTATGTCTCCAAGTGTTCCTGGAGTTTTCCGATGAATAGTAGAAATTCAACAGCAATACAGCTGTGATGGGGAGGGTAGTACAGTAGATGAATATGAAAGCTTCAGTCACTCATGCAGGGCTGGTTTTACCACACGGTGACCCGGTGCAACTGCCTCAGACCTTGCTATTTTCTTACTTCTGGGCACCCCGCAGTGATGGCGCCGAGTGCCGCCATGCTTTATTTGTGCCTGGAATGAAGGCACTCACTCCAGGCAGGATTTGGCCCAAGTGCTGAACAAATGTGATGGCGGCTGGGATGGGGAGTGATTGGGGAGAAGGCAGGGTGATATGCAGACGTGCATCTGCACAGTCCTGCTTCTTCACTTCGTAGAGTGACCCCACCCCCACCCCCTCCTGACAAGTGGCTACAGAGGTCTAGGGTTGTGCAATTTGTTTTTGTTATGATAAAGAAAAAAACCTGTTTTGCTTTTCTTTTTTTAATTGTAATCACAAAAAGGATAAATAATAATAATGATGAAAGCAGAAACAAAAACAAATTTATGTTTTCAAAATAATGGGGAAAAACTGAGAAATGTATTTCTGGCTATAATCTTTTTATTTCTTATTCAATTCCTATGAAACTTGGGGAGATTGTACCCCCAATGGAGGACACTTTGTGTACTAAATATCAAAAAGAGTGGCTAAAGTAAGCCAATTTTATAAGAAATTGAATGTTGTGATTTAAAAAAAAGATCCATGCCCATTCCTGGCTGCAACTTCTTAATCTTCCATTTAATTTGCATGAAACCTGGGAATATTATGTCACTCTACAAGATTACCAATCCTGAAAACCTTCAAAAAAATTGAATAAAGGGTCCTGAAGGTATCAGCCATTAGCTTGAAAATTCATTTCTGGCTGTAACATTATTATATTTCATCCTGTTTACAAGACGTTTTGCAGGAATGTATCGCACACCTTCCTTATTTACAGGAAAATTTGATAAAGGGCCCAATATTATAAGCAAGATCATTATTCAGATAAATAGCAGCACATGCAGTGCCAGTTAGAGGCAGGCACCTGGCATGGCAGGGGGAGGGAGGCTGTAGGAGGGAGGATGGGGAGCAACCCAACAGACTGACAGACACAGTCACTGGCCAATTACTGCATGCTTCCAACTTTACAGGACCAGTCAGTGGTGACCAAGGTGGGCATAGGGGGCGGCCCTGAAGCAGGCATAGAAGGGACATAACTGGGACTTCAGGCAGCAAGGAAGAAGGTACACATCCCAGCAATCAGGAGACATGGTTTACACATCCAGACTGGCCAGATATCATTACAATCACATACTGCAGCACTGTGACAGTGTACATAAGAGAATCTCTATTGGCTCTTTATCCTAAGTAGAATTCTTCTAACTTCCCAGTAACAAGTGGGGGAGAGAAGTTGGGATGATCACAACACAGAAAGAGGATATTTGGTTGACATTTCTGCTGGCCAATTGGCATCACAAACAGATCTTATACCACAGTGAGAGAATCCCTGGCATAGGCTCATTCTCCACGTATGTTGTGCAGGCTTATAAAATTGGGACCCTTTATCACATCTTTTGGATATTTGGTAGAGATGATCCTGAATACGTGAGATACACCCCTGTCAAATTTTATGTACACTATTTGAACTAAAAAGATGTTACAGTCAGACATACATTAATAATTTAATTACTTATTCCACCAGAACAGTGTATTCAATCCTTTTGAAAATTGACATAGATAGTAAACATGGGGGGGGGGGGCTGTTTTTCCTGTATCCAATCTTTCTGAAATTTGGTACATGTAATGCATTCCATTGTTCCACATTTCATCCAAATATAATGAAGAACAAAAATGTTACAGCTGTAAATGTGTTTTCCATTGAAACCAATGGAAATCAACAACAAAAGCAAAAACGAAAACAAAATGTTTATATTTATGAAAAAGAAAATGAACGATTTAAATAACAAAAATGAAAAATGACTACAAAAAATGTCATGGGTCCCTGGTGCACATCTCTACAGAGGCCTATGGGGTTGGCATGGCTGCCTAGAAGCACCGGGGACCTGGACTGGGGAAAGTGTGAGCAGGCCATCAAATGTTATGGCCCACTTTACCCCGGTCTGGCATCTGTTGCATGGGTTGTGGCAATGCTTAGCCTGGGTTGTTCCTTGGGGATGGTCCTGAGGAGCAGCCCAGGCTAAGTGCTGCCACGGCCCATGCTACAGCCCCGGTCAACATCTGGCAGCCATTTCAGATGTGATGACAGCACAGACTTCCACGCATGGCAAAGCATGGAAATCCATGCTATCTTCACTTCTGAAACATCCTCTGTTTTCACCAGGGCTTTCTTGGGCATTGAATCTCCTTAATTCCCATTGACTGACAATTTCATGTGTATGTAGGTGCCTTGGTTTTGCACACCTAATTCAACGATGAGACTGTCTTCAACATTGACATGAGGTTGAGGAAGGACAGAGGACTGGTGGTGAGTAGGGAAGAATAAACCTGAAAGTGAATACAAAAATGAATAAAACTAGAGGATGAGAATGGAAATTGGGACAGTGAGAAGGCATCAATGGGCACAGAGAGTTGCAACCTGATGTAGACAGAGTATAAGTCTAAGAGGAGAAAAACACATTTCAATAATATATCTTTCCCCCCTAGCATTAGAAGTAATTGGATCCCCTGCAATTTTGGATCCACTACCCAGGAGTTGTCTGCATCTGACTGCATCATCAGATCAGAACCCCCGACCCCAATCAGAGAAATGTTTGGGGGTGGGGAGTACTAGACTCTCTCATGGGTGATTAAAATGTAAAACAGTCAGCATGGTTTTAGCACTTGATGACACAGCCACTGTGATCTTGGTGCAATTATCTTGATATACACCCAGCAGTCTCAGAAGAATTAGTCATAGAAATTAGATTGTAATATACAGAGCAGAACAGCTTGCAAAGCAAGTGGGTGTCACACAGAGAAGAGAGAAGCATTGCGATTAATATCACTTGCAATTTTCCCCTTGTTAGTTTAACTACAGCTACTCCTCCTATTAAAGAGCTACCAAGTGGCAACAATAGTAGCAGGTCAATAAATGGACTGGAGTTGGTAAACCATGTGCTGCAGCAGTTTTCTAGGAGAGAAAGGAGTTTTAACTGTATCGTCCAGAGGTGAGAAGCCCAAGTTTTTCAGTGTCTCAAGTATTCATCAGTTCTAAGTAGTTACAGCAAGCTCTGCTGGAGGCTACACAACGGGTCCATGTTACGACAGGAGTCCACATGGAGAATACAAACTCTGCAGGAACTCCTGTCAAGTATACAAGCTCTCCAGGAGTATCTCAGCATTTACAAGCACCCTTCCTCCCTGCTGCTTAACCACGGAGAATCAAATATTCCACAGCTCCTTCTCTGGAAGCTACACTTATTATTTTCATCAATGACTCCATACATCCCTAGGGAATTTTCTCTGCTAGAACTTCTCCAATGTAAAATCTCCAGATTCTTCTGATTCACCATTCTTCAAAGATTATTCATTTCAACTCAATGGGCAATTTTCACACAACATTTCCAACCAAATTATCTTTTGGTTATTTAGTGCAGCTATTATTTATCATTACTATTTTCTAAATTTGCTCAGTTTATATATTTCTGACTTGCTATACTACATGCCTGTGGAAGGGCACCGTGTGGATCAAAAGCTTTTGATCATTTTCCCCAATAGCAGTTGATCTAATAAAATATATCATTCAAACCACCTTTTCTTCATCTCTAATAAATGATCTAACAGATAACAGTACCTAGCTCCACAAATATACTTAACAGAAGAAGTAAAATTAAAAGAGCTTTGATTGGTGGATGTCCCTTAAGCTTCTCTTTCTTCGTTTAATTCCAACCGCCCCCCCCCCCCCAATTGCTGATGAAAGACTAAGTATAACTGACTTGCACTTGTACGTGTATAATTTTGAAAGGAAACTTTTTAATTTAAAAAAAAAAAAGTTTTTAAGAGAGCTGAAATGAGTACCCACAAAAATGGGTATACCCGATGAATTTCTGGTACCCAAATCGGCCCAATAATATCTGGTACCAATTGGTGTCCAATTGCAACCTGTTTTGGGTACCCAATGTCATAGAATGTCAACTTCCAGTCTTGGAATGTCAACTCCCTATACCTATTTTTAAAAACTTCTTTATTGATTTACCAACATCCGACACCTAATTAATGATTTTCCATATTAGAAAATCAACTTCTGGTCCTGGAAAATCAACTTCCAGTCATTTTCTTTTTATCCATCCCAATTTTTCAGTTTTCTGATCCGTTATACCAACCGGTAATCAGACCAACTATAACTATAACTATAACTATACCTATTTCTATACCTATTACTATACCTATTATACTATATATAATAGGTATATTATATAGGTATATATTATATAGGTATATATATTATAGGTATATATATTATATAGGTATATTATATAGGTATATATATAGGTATATATAGGTATATATAATAGGTATATTATACTATACTATACCTATTACTATAACTATAACTATAACTATATCAGACCAATTATACCAACCGGTAATCAGAAAATTGAAAAATCGGTACCCAAAGTGACTGACCTTATGGGTTTCTGGGTACCTGATCCATACCCTGGTAACCAACTGGGTAACTTATACGGTACCAAAAAATGCAGGTATTACCCATAGGTACTAAATTTAAGTGTCTGTTTCAGCTCTAGTTATACAAAGAGTTTCAAGTCTTTATGAAAAGAAACATCTAGGGAATGCTTTTATCAAAACTGATAAAGAAAATACTCTTTCACACAACATGTAATTAAACTGTGCTACTCATTACCGGTGGATATGGATGAGGCCAAGAATTTAGTGAATTCAAAGGGAAATTGAACATGCATTCAAAACTCCCTTTGATGTGAACAGACAGACAAATTAGTAGTTTGCGAAGACTCCCACTCAGAGGAATATCTCATCAGGCTTGCCTAAGAGAATGACCAGGCACAACCACTTTTGGAAGCAGGATGGGATCTTTGTTTCTATACAACTTTTTTGAGCACAGAGCCAGCTACCAAGTTTGTTTTGAAACAAATACCACCAGCCTGACTGAAAAGGAGCTATTCTTCCATAGGCAATGCAAGCCTGACTGGATATTCCCCTGAAGAGGGGAATCTTTTCAGAAAATTGTTAAACTGTCTGCTTGTCCACAACAATGGGAATTCTGGGTGCACCCAGCATCACCCTGGTTACCACTGGACAAGTGAAGATTGGGCCAGTTATTGTTGTAAACAGTATACTTCTGTACACTAGTCCTTATTTTCCACCAGGTGGAAACTAATTGTTCTATAGTCAATGAGATTCAGAGTTCTTAAAGCCAGTACACCATATGTTGAAACCTCCATCAATATGTCCAGCTGGAGCTGGCATGCTTACATTTAAATGTCAAATCTCACTGAAGCGTTGGCCTCACCCACATCCTCTGGTAATGAGCAGCATAATTTAATTACATGTTGTGTGAATCTCCAGGAATATATTAAACTAACAGAAAACAGTCCAAGATACAACAAATTCACATTTAGTATCCATTTAAAAAATTTCCTCTCCAACGTTACTCATAGCAATATCCCAGAGATTAATTTTTAATTCCTGAGCACGTCAGGACAGCCCTGGTGGGTTGGCCACTTATCTATAAGGATAACAAGAATATCCAGAGCCATATCCCCTGATTTTGTTAATTATGTTTTAAAATGTTTAAATGGTTTCATATTATATTTTTATATTGTATTTTTATTGTTGTTAGCCGCTCTGGGCTGCTGCGTGATGGGAAGAGCAAGGTATAAGTATGTTAAATAAATAAATAAATAAACAGTTAATGTTACCAAATCTGAGAAGGGTTGTTAAAAATCTTGCTTTGGGTTTTAACACAATGGATGCTTTCAGATGGACGCTGAGCCTGGATGCCCCCAGAGCTGCTCTTGCATCTGCTCACTTCCACCCGCATCTGGGTCACCTTTAGATGAACTGGAAGGTGTTCCCGGGCCATGGGCTGCCCGTGCTGTGCCCCGCTCCCCCCCCCCCTGCTATAGAGTTGCAGCTGCTCACCTGACACTCTAGGCTGGCTTCCACAACTATATGGTGCTGATGGGGGTAACGGCCAGACAGGAATAGACCTGCAGCATGGGTCTGCCCAACAGACGCATATCAGCTCAACTTTCAGCCAGTGCTCTGAGTTTGGGCAGTCTGCTCTGTGTCTTCTGCTCCTGGATGTTGTGGACCGCTGCCAGCAGGGCTGCCCCACAGCAGGCATATCCTGCTTTTCTGCATATCTGGTAAGATGTCTTTAGATGGATCAGCCAACCCGTGGGTGAAGCAGGCCGGCATGGGCAGAAGTGGAGCAGTTGTACATCTAAAAGCACCCAATCTCTAGTAATTAGAGATTGCTCATTTAGAAGGACATTTCATCCCACATATGTCTTTTGCAAGGGGCTTGCACCTGCTCTGAAGTAGCAAGTTCTGACCTTTATTGGATATGGGATATTGGTCTATATGGACAATGGGTCTGATTCAGTTTGGCAGTCTTTATACATAACAGATTTAGCACTGGGATAATTCCTTTGTCATTCTGCTTCAGTCCAATTATGGAAGGAGTGTCTTTAAGGAGCTGTGCAAATCTTTAATCCTAGGCCTTTATGCTGAGGTTACAATCAGTCTGCCAGTAACCAGTGATAGATTTTGTGATGTGATTACCTATCCATTAGTAAGTAAGTGCCCTGCAACCAATAACCCCATTTTAGGAACGTCACCAAAGATCAGATGTTAATGACTTTGGGCTACTACCAAGGAGAGTAAGGTTTGACCTGAGATTAAAGAGTTTAAAGTCTCTGTATCCCATGGCCCAGACTCATGACTCCTACACTCCCTTTCATTGTATATTTGAGATCATGTTTTTTCTTCCCCATCTGCGGCTCACACGCTGGCTCAAAATAGCTCACATAATGTGGTTAATACAAATCTTTGGAAAGAAGCATCCTTTGTAACTACCGGCTGGTGAAAATTGCAAAGGATGATAGAACTTACAACAATAGTGACAGGTAATTGAACAGATAGCAGGGTGATCCAGGCACCAAACTTGTCAACTTAATCTTTTTGCTTGCCAGCTAATCTTCTCCGCCTTTGGACGAGAAGCTCTCCATTTAAATTGCTGCACTCCCTCTATCCACATATTAATCTCAAAATGATCCATTATTGCTGATAGCCCTCAGTACTGCATTAGAAGCTGTTTGTCACACTCTATTTAAAACCAAGCTATTGGTTGCCTTAGGGTAACTTCATTTCCCAATATCCTAATTGACAGGTTTTGCAGTTTATGAGTGTATATTTTATGCATTAAACTGAACATTCTATTACATGGTGTAAATGTTTCATTAAAGGATGTATATCTTCTTACTATATGAGTTATAATATCCCGAGAGAGACGGCAAAGAGAATGTAAAGATTACTGTTTAAGACTTACAAATTTCACTAAGCCTACTTGTATACCTGTCTTTAGATTCCACCCATCTTGTCTTATGATAATAAAGTTGGTAACAGAAAATTGTACGATATATATGATTTCTGCTCGTCAGTCAAAAAAACATGAAAGGGATGTTAATCGTCTATTCATATCTATAATAACCAACTACTAAAAGAGTGTTTCCATGAACACCAAAAGAATCTTATAGTCTTCTCCATCTTTTACCTTAAGTATGTCTGGCTGCAGGCCTTATGTAACCTGTGCATTATTATATTAGTGACATGCAATATGTTAGAATCTTTCTTTCTTTTTCTTTTTCTGGTGTTCCACTTTGAACTTACAATTCAGTCAGAAACAACCTGAACAGAATCTTTCCTGGTACTATCTGCCCCCCCCCCCCCCCATCCCACTTGTCTCTGTTTTAATTTCTTTTATCTTCAATGTGTTGTCTCCCAGTGCTTCTAATGCATTTAAATGATGATTGTCACCATACACTTGTTTTTCCCTTCATAGACGAGCATCGCTGGAGCCATTTTTTCTTAACAACACACCTCATTTACTCCTTGTCAGAGCAAGTACAGTGTGTTCTGCTTCTCTCTCTATTTGCTTTACCGAGAGAGAACCATTAATCATATTCACATTAGAAATCATTACTCAGTTTCTTGGTTGTTGTTTTTTTTTAAAACTAAGGATAGCTTTCAATCCATTTACACAAATAACTGGTAGGAGAAATAATACCTTAACTTGTAGGTAGTGCTGACTTTTAAGGCAGAGTCCTAAGGCGGGAGATTACCAGGGTGCACCATACCATTGTGATCACTCGTTTTTTGTCAGAGGTAAGATGTATTGTACAGCTAAGTATTCAAAACCAATGTGCTTCATCCTGATTTTGCAAGGACTTTCCTCACATGCTTTATGTCTGTGAGCAGTTCTTGTGAAATCAGTAGGACTGATTAAGACATGCACACATTCCTGGTCCTCACCTTCAAGACTCTTCATGGCCTTGCTCCCCCGTATCTCTCCACTCTTGTATCCTGCTGTACTCCTGCCCAGGAGCTTTGCTCCTCCTCCCTCTGCCCCCGCCCTCACCTGCTCACGACCCCCTTGCTCCTCTAAGCGTCTTTGCCCCTTCTCTTTTGCTGCCCCTCATGCCTGGAACTCCCTCCCTGGATACATTCACTCTGCTCCCTCCCTCCCAACTTTTAAATCCCTCCTGTCAAATCTAATGTCATTCGTCAGGTCTTCCCTAGTTTTTCATGAGTGAAATTGCATCTTCTTTCCACCTCATTCAGAATCTAGTTCCCTGTAACTAAGTGAAGCACGTGAACCTGCAACTTTTTAACCTCATGAATGTACTCTTATCTCGCCTAGTGTTCACCTCTCCCTTGTCTCTTAGATTGCAAGCTCCTTAGGGGCAGGGACCTGTCTATAACTATTGATTGTACAGCACCAGATACACTGCTGGTGTAATAAAATAATAATAATAATAATAATAATTAATAATTAATTAATAAATTTTATGAACCCCTCTAAGATATCAGCAAGGCTAATCATATGCTTAAAGTTAAGGATTATGTTAAGTGCTTTATAGGGAATGAGCCCTGAACAAGGAACAGAGCATAACCGAGGAGCAGATTAGGGAAAACTTTGTTATTCTCAGTTCAACTGGTTTCTCTGATTGAGGAAAGAAGTTGTCAAGCTTTGGACAAAGCAAATTGTTTCCCCACCTTGTTCCTGTTTAGCTCTGTTGGTGGCCAGAGTTAAGATTTCTTCCTACACACCTGTGTGTGCAGAATGGGAGGAGTAGCAGTCACATAATGCCTTCTCTGAGTGTGCACCCTTGTGGCATGCTCTTAGAACCAGATAACTTTACAGGGAAGTGAAGAACTTCCATATAACTTGATAGGAGGCTTCACTTTGCAGGGAAGTGAATAGATTACTACAGGGTTGTTACTTAGGCATTCTGCTGTTCAAGGCAGAAATACACTTCCTCCCAAGTTTTGGCATCGCCCGCACCACAAAATTCCATGATAGTCCCTGCTGCAACCAATCAATTCTAGTGGTATTAAGTTCATACCACCAAGGCACATGGTGGCATTCTTGGTGGCTGTCTCACAATTATGGAACACCCTTCCCTTGGAGGTTCATCTATGCTTGAGCCTACTCATCTTTCTGAGGCAATGTAAGCACTCATGTTTGGTCAGATGTTTGGCAGGAAAAAGGGAGATTTGAGGAACTCTGGGTTAAGGAATTTTGTTTTGTGTTCTTTGTGTGCCCTAATATTTTGGAGGTTAAGAAATTTTATTTGGTTTTATTCTGTGTATTTTGAATGTGTTTTTGTGTCTTGTAAACCACTCTGAGCCTTATGGGAAGAGTGGGATAAAATTTTGAATAAATAAATAAAATAGGCAAGGAAAAAGTTGGGTATTTAACAATAGTGTTGGTTCAAGGACATTTAATTTTGGGGTGAGGACAGGAATTAAAGCTCGTACGTATACCCCTTAATTTTACCGGCCTTGAGGCAGGTGTTCCATTATTGGGGGAGATATCTATAGTGCCCTTGTCATGGACAGACAATTACCTCCTGCAGACCTCTTTTCTGCGCATGTCTGCCCCCGGATGGATGCGGGACCAATTCCTATGGTTCGCCCTCAGAGATTGATGGAACCAGAACGGTTCTGGTGGGCTCTGGGGGACAGACCCTTGATTTTGATGACCGTCTCATTGATGATGTTGTGGCTTTCTGGAACACCTTGCTAACTGAGGCCATTGATCGGACCTAGACGTTTGCTTCCTGATGACAGCACTGCAGGCTTCCTTGATATTCAAAGGACCTGCAGATGTTGAAGCAGAATGGGCAGTGGTTGGAGTGATGGTGGTGCTGCTCTCACACTGAAGCCGACAGATTGTAGCATAGAGCTAGTTTACAAACCTATCTGTGGCTATGAGAACAGCAAAAAAAAAGAGAGTTTCTTGCTGTCCTCATAGCATCTGCTAAGTGCCGTCCAGCGCAGCTTTTCTGGGTGGTACGGGGGTTGGTCAGTCCAGCCTCCCTCCACCTAGGAGTGGAGTCCTCTATGGCTCACTGTGACATGTTTGTGGACGATTTTGTGGATAAAATTGCTCATATTCACCACGACATCGATGCTGCACTGATTACATTAGGAGAGCCAGAGGCTATGGAAGCCCCATCTTGTCCAGTTTTGTAGGATCAATTCCAGTCGGTGGTGCCTGCCAATGTGATCAGGGTCCTTGGGATGTTTAGGACCACCTCTTGTGAGTTAGACCCGTGCCCGTCTTGGCTAGTGAAATCTTGCAAGGAGACAATGAGGCCGTTGCTGGCAGGGGCAGTTAATGCCTCCCTTTGGAAGGGCAGAGTGCCGGGCTGCCTCAAGGAGGCAGTGGTGCGGTCTCTGTTCAAGAAACCATCACTTGACATTGACTCCCTTCCCAGCTATTGGCCTGTCTCTAACCTTCCCTTTTTAGGGAAGGTTATTGAACGGGTAGTGGCCCTGCAGCTGCAGGGGCATCTGGATTACATCGGTTTTCTTGATCCCTCCCCATCAGGATTTCATCCGGGATATGGCACTGAGACTGCACTTGTGGACTTGGTAGATGACCTGCACCAAGAGTTAGACTGGGGTCGGTTGACCCTGTTGGTGTTGTTAGATCTTTTGGCTAAATTTGATATCGTTGACCATGAGATGTTGGTGACATGCCTGCGGGACTGTGCAGGAGTGTGTGGGACAGGTCTTGAATGGTTCTGCTCATTCCAAGCAGGAAGAACTCAGTGAGTGGTATTTGGAGAATGTTTTTCATACTACCAAGACCTCTCATGTGGTGTCCCACAGGGTTCTGTCTTCTTGTCTCTCCTGTTCTATGTGTATATGCAGCCACTTGGTGAGGTGATTAGGAGGTTTGACGTGCGGTGTCATCAATATGGAGATGACACCCAGCTGTAACTCTCTTTTACAAAAGACCCAGGCCCTGCAGTCTTGGTGCTTACCTGGTGTTTGACGGCTGTGGGGAACTGGATGAAGGCCAACCAACTGAGGTTGAATCCTGACAAGATGAAGGTGATGCTGGTGGGTAAGGCAATGGGTGTAACGACCCCCATTGTGGACAGGTTCTGTCCCACGTTGGTTTCCCAAGTGCTGAGTCTCGGTGTGCTCCTCAATGTGCAGGTCTGCCTGGATGCCAAGGTGGAGGCTGTGGCAAAGAGTTCCTTTTGCCAATGCCTTGGCTGTATGTTTCAGACTCTGACCTAGCCACCCTCATCCATGCTTTCATCCCCTCGAGACTAGACTATGGTAACGTGCTCTACGTGGGGCTACCCAGGACAACGGCTCAGAGGCTGCAGGCAGTGCAGAATGTGGCAGCCCATCTCTTGGTGGAATTGGGCCTCCAGGAGCACATAACACCAGTGCTCTGTGCTCTGCACTGACTGCTGATACTGTTCTGGTTGTTGGTTTTACCTATAAAGCCCTAAACGGTCTAGGCCCTGTCTACCTATGGAGCCGCCTCACCCCCCGGGTGCTGGATCAACAGCTGTGGTCATTAGGGGGTGCCTTGTTCAAGGTCCCCTGAGTCTTCCAGGGGGCAACACAGGAGAGGGCATTCTCAGTGGCCGTGCCGTGACTGTGGAACTTCCTTCCAGTGGGGGTGTGGCTTGCCCTGGACCTCCCCTCTTTTTGGAAAAGTTGTAAGACCTGGCTGTTCCACCAGGCATTTGGTGGGGGAGAGGGGTGAAAGGGTGGAGGGTGGAGGGGTGGGGGGGGGGTGGGGGTGATGTTAAATGTCGCCCTCCTTTTGTCAGTTTTAAAAAAAATGTTTTATATTGGCATTAAATAAATAAATAAATAAATAAAAATAAATAAATAAACTTGACAATTTTCTATGGAGTTGCAGCCCCTGAACAACTCCACAGAGCTACAACTCTTGGACATCCTTTAAAGTTACAGTGCCCAAGCAGTCATCCTGCTCTTCTTTCCCAAACTCCAGTCTAGGGTTAAACTAAATTACCTCCTCTACTTCATTGTCTGACGCTAGCATTCTTACTGATTTTTATCTCACTCATTCTGATCATATTATTTGCTGGACAAAAGTTTCCTCAGATGTGGAAAATGAAATGAGAGAGAACATTAATTTTCCATTCAGCCATTTCCAGGCTTAGTCTCCAGCTATAGGTAAGGGCCTATGGGCTAGGGTTTTAGGGTGGAGTGTTCCCCCCCCGCATCCCACTTTTTTTTTTAACAAAATGGCTTTGCTTTTGCAGCTTACCATCATTTAGCCATTGAGAATGAAAGATGAAAAGAAAAGTGACACCTGCTCACCATGCTAATGTGCACCATGTAATCACACACGGTTTACAAAAGCAAAAGTATTACACTCTGAGATGATAGCTTTATCCTCCAGCATTTGAGGTTACCTCATTTATATCCAGGCTGGCTCAGCATTGATAATACTCCAGAGTTTCTCTCCTACCATACAGAATCAATAAGATAATGCACTTAGCTCTACTGGAAGGGTTGAAACCAGTAGCAATAACACTGCAGCACAATTAAAATGCAACAGATATTTTATCAACCATGATGTTAACATTTCCAGGGGGAGTGACTGATATTGTCGGGTTTTATTTATTTTTTTTGTTCCCTGTTTTGTCTTTTAATCCCACTCATAAGACAGCCCTATAACTCACTAATGCCTGAGTTGCTTTAGCTTATGAGTTACGCAGGCTTTCCTCCCTCTGTTTTGATTGAAAATCTATATTTATAGCTTATCTAACCTTAGTAAGTACCACATAATTACAAAGAGCTTAGAAACAAGCAGTAAGCCCTAAGTGCAGCAAATTGCTGGCATCCAGGCTCCACCAGGCTCTATCATGCAAAAAGCTTCAGGCTACTAAAGGTTAAAAGAACATCAACAAGGAGAAAGGAGATTATGCAACCACTATTGATGCCTGTTAATTTTTCCTTATCTGTTATTAGTGTGTCCGTTTACTGAGGAAACCTCAGGAGAGGTTTACAAAAAGCCTGTCTGACTTCTTGAACTAATTGTGAAGCTTATAGAAAGAAGGGCATGTTTATGGGATCAGATAGCCTCCTTAAGATCCACCTTGATGATCTTTATTGTTATCAGGGCATCATTATCAAAATCAGCAATACCCAGCACAGAGAACAAGGGTATTTTCAGACATTATGAGATCACGCTCAACCACAGTCAATACCCTGTGGTGGGGAATGGCCTCGTAATGTCTGTTGGGGAACCGGAAGTTCCCCCCCAGATGTTAACCATGCTCAACCATGGCAGGGAATCACATTCACCACGCCATCGGCGGAACCAGCGGGGCCGGCGCCGATTGCATGGTGAATGTGATTCGCCGCTGCAATGAAGGGGCCCTTCTCGTCTGGACAGCAATCACAGCCCGGAATCCCCAGCGGGATTCCAGGTCATGGTCAATTCGGGTGGGTGACGGGGGAGCATGGAGGGGCGGGGCTGTGCGGCCTCACGTTGCACCCCGCAGGCCCGCCCCCTCCCCATTTCCCTGCCGGGATCAGCAGGCACATCTGTTGGACGTGAAGGGCTGATTCCGGTGGGGAATCAGAAGGGTGATTCTGGGACGGGGCGAATGCCGCCTCGTCTCGTCTGAAATCACCCCAAGATTGGAAGCAAAAGAGTGACAGCAATGATTGCTAACAGTAACTTTGAATAGTTGAATATGGCAATCCATTACTGGCTGAACACATGCCACCGCCTAACTAGTGCTGAAGTGACTACCCACAAAAACAGCTGTATTCATAAAACTTTTGGTACTCAAATCTACTCAAAAATATTGGGTACCAATCAGTACATGATTTTTACCTGTTTTGAGTACCCAGTGTCCCGAAATGTGGTTGGAATGTGGATTTTATTTATTTATTTATTTATTTATTTTACTTCTAGTATGCATTTTTTTTGTTTTCTGTCCCAGTTTACTGATCAGTAACCAGAAAAATAAAAAAATTGGTACTGGAAATTACTAGTTTTTCGGGTAACTGGGTACCCAATTGGTAATCGAGTCGCCAATTAAGTGCCCAATGCAGTACTTGAAAAATGCAGGTATTACCTGTGGGTAGCAAATAAGCCACCCATTTCTGCTCTATCTCCAACCTACCCTAGCCCAGTCACTTTGCCCTCCATGAAGCCTTGAGCAGCTCCAGCACATCAAATGGTCTCAGACATTGCTATTCTCATTCTGTCATAACTGGAGCTCCCAGCAACACCAATGCAGCTACTCCATCCTTTTGAATCCCCCAGTAGTACTCCTAGATGCAACTACATTACTTCTCCAAACCCACAGCATAGCAATTCAATCTCTCAAAAAAAACCATCCCGCCTCACCCCATGGAATAAAAAATAAGGGGAGCAATGAAGCTTGCAAAATCAGATTTCAAGAGTGGCCAATGAGTTTGTAGGCTCCTCTCTTTCCTGTGGTGGTGATTTCTGAGAACTGTTGTTGGCAGTAGCAAGTATGGTGTGAGGTGTTCCTCAGCATCCTTCAACATGTTCCAAACATTGGGTAAAATAGGTCTATTATTATCTCCCTGAAGTCCTACTAATATGATTGTTTGGGGCCACAATGCACACTCCTGATCTGTAAATGAGAGTATAATCTCTTAAATGCAGATGATTCATATTTTCTGCACCTCTATTGAAAAATGTGTTGGACACTTGAGATTGCACAACAGCTGGCAGAATGGAAGGCAGAACCATATCTTCTTGCATGCTTGTAAGAGCACCATGTATGTTACAGCGGTATCATAAAAATGGCAATCTGGTGTCTCCTGTGTGATTTCGCAGGTCCCTGGTCCACCCCCTTTTGATGGCATTTCTATTACCCAGGAATTTATAACTGGGTGTCTTTAGATGGACTTAGGGGTGCTCACCCATAGACATGCTCCGGGGGTGTAGCCCAGTATCTGCCCGATATTGGCCACACTTGGGTCTATTTTAAACCGACCGAGTGCTGCTGAGGCCCACAGTCCAGCCACATGGTGCCCCTTTACCACACAATCGATTTGCAGGTGAATTGGTCACCACTGTAGACTGCCACCCACAGGTCTATGGTGTTGCCCAGGGCAACCCCTGGCTGGAACCAAAGCTTCAGATGCCATCCAATGAGTAGACCGACTGCAGCTCTGCCTCCAACCAGTCTGATCCACTTTCAGTGCTCAGAGATGTTCTGGAGCACCACAAGTGGAGCTAACGTGGGGTAGGAGGCACCTGCTCCACCTCTGCGCCACCTGCACATCTGGTGGACCACCTTTAAACAGATGGTCTGCCCAGAGGTGAGGCAAAGTAGAGCTGTGGGTGCAAGCCATGTATAAGCTAGAGGTGAGCACCAGGACCCCATGTTGTTTTCATTTTTTGCTTTTGTTTTTGTTATTCAAAAATGTCATTTTTCTTTTCATTATCATTATCATTTTTGTTATCGTATTTGGTATCATTTTTGATAGCGTTTTCGTTATCCGTATCGATATTTGCTATCATTATTGATAGCTGTACCATTTCAAATTAAGATTTTATTTTTGGTATCGTTATTGATTCCCATGTACAACTAATATTTATCTAAATCTAAGGGAGACAGGGGAAGGATATAACGTACAGGGGGAGAAGGGCAGGGAAAGGGAGAAGGTAAAATGTAGGCTATGAGGAAGGAAAGGTATTGGTGGTAATACCAAATAAATAAATAATACATAAATAAATAAATAATACAGTGAGGGCTAGGGATGATTTTTGTGTGTGCAAGCACCACAGTTCTTTAAATGCAACCTGACAAGCAGAGCTCTCACAGAACAGAGAGGAAAAAACTGTCCCTCCCATTATAAAGGGTTGCAGTGCCCTTCCTCAAAGCCCCCTTGATTGGTTGTGGGAGACAGCAGGCATTGAGCAATCACAGAGTGCCATGAGACTGCTGGGGCCTGCTTGCGCTGCTCATTGGCCAGCGATACATCCATCAGCTACTGCTGAGCTGCTCACCCCTCCCAACACAGGTACAGTTCAAGAGTTCAACCCTGTAAAGACTCTGAGATGTCTGCTCCCTCCTCCCCTCTTCACATTTTACTTCCAAAACCCAACTGCCACCGCTCTAATAATAACAACGATAATGACATTGTCGTTTTCGGTACTTGTTATCACTTTTGTTATTGTTTTTGTTATCGTTGTTATTGTTTTTGGTATCGGTATCAATATCCGTATCGATATTGTTACTGTTATATCGGTATTCTCAGTTGGCATTTTTTGTATTCTCGGTTGTCCTCTTCGTTATCATTGTCATTATTCTCGGTTGTCGTTTTTGTACAATTTTCATTATCGTTATTGTAATAACGAAAATGACATGCACACTTCTAGTAAAAGCACCCTCTGTATTCATTTAAGGGTGACTGCTTTATTTTGTAAATTTCCAAAGAAAATGAAAAGCCAGGTTATTGTGAATGATTTTCATCATGAATATATTTCCCTTCCTCAGTGTTTAGAGAATACCATTTTTTCTTATTGATCCATCCTGGTCATGGAGCTTTAGTAAAGCGGAAAACAAAACAAAAAACACAGCATTATCATCTCTGTGTCAAATGCACTTCTAGCTTTAACTACATGTTTTATATAGCAGGCCATGCAAAGAAATAAAATCAAAATATTTTTCTTCCATAAATAAACCACTTATTTTTTATATTCTTATGTCAATCTGTTGATGGGGAAAGGGCACCTGGTCAGTAACCTGAACATTTTAGAAGCATACTGAAATACCATAGAGTCAAGAATCATTGTGTTTTCAAGAGACCCAAATGCTGCAGTTGACTATCCAGTGGATTTATTACTATTCAGATACGCTGTTTGTTTTCATAAACATGCAAGCTGACATATCAACATAGACCAACAGAGTATATTTCAAAAGGATAAGGGGAATGTAGGATGAAAATGATTATTGTATGTTACTAAGCAAAGGAGTGATGGAAGAAAATAAATGTGCCATTTTTCTGATTATTTCATTTTGAATGACTAAAGATGCAGCATCCTCATCTAGTTTAAATTCATGTAAATCCACAAAAGTCGGGAAAGTTTTTTATATCAGCTGAACATCTAGCCTAGTATTTATGTTCAAAATGTATTGCTTATTTTTATTAATACTTATTTTCCATTTAGCAAGAGAGCAGTGGTGTAGCTAGGCTGGAATGAGCCCCTGGCCAAGAACACACACACACACACACGCTCCCCCAGTCTCTTTTGTCTCCCACCGGTGGCTTTGCTGCCAGTGGGTCAGCAGGCCTAGGGGCCTGCCTGGGCCAATGGGGCCTGGGGTCGCTGCCCAGCACTGCCCAGCTCACATGCATGTGAATTAGCTTTAAAGGCGCTTTTTCCCTTCCTCAAAATGGAGGTTGTCTGTGCTCACTGAACCCTCAATGATGGTTCAATGATGGTTTACAACTGGGTGTTTTCCACAACAAGCATTCCACAAGCAGAAAGCAAGTAATAAAGTGTGTGTGCAGAGCACTAAATTCCAAATGGCCAAGCCACAATCAAACACAAAGACACCCCAAAATTCAGCCTATTAAACACATTATGCCATGCAAAGAGACATTCTTCTAGATATATAACCAGTTCATTTGTGTCCCCATAATCAATTCACACTGTCCCCACCCACAATCAGTTCATTTGTGGCCCCATAATCAATTCTTACTGTCCCTACCCATAATCAGTTCATTTGTGCTCCCATAAATTCATGCTGCCCTCCACCCATTTAACCAATTAATTTGTGCCCCCATAAATTCAGGCTGCTCCCACCCATAACCAGTTCATTTGTGCCCCCATAAATTCACGCTGCCACCCACTCACACCCATATTTTATTTATTTACATATTAAAAGACTTAATATCCCACCCCTCCTGCCTCAGGCAGCTCGGGATGGCTTACAACAACATAAAAACAATTATAAAACCATACCACTTCCCGCTCCCCATCCCTCTCCTCCCCCACCATCTCCCCATCTCCCCCTCCAAACTCCTGATGGAACAGCCAAGTCTTACAGCTTTTTTGAATGGAGGGAAGGTCTGGAGCCAGATGCATCCCCACAGGAAGGGAGTTCCACAGACTCGGTGCAGCTACCGAGAACGTCCTCCCCTGCGTGACCCCTGGAAAACTCAGGGGACCACAAGAAGGGCATCCCCCGATGACTACAGGGGCCGGTCCAGTACCCGGGAGGTGAGGTGGTCCCACAGAGAGACAGGGTCCAGACCATTTAGGGCTTTATAGGTTAAAAACAACACCTTGAATCGGGCTCAGAAAACTATCAGCAGCCAATGCAGAGAATTGAGCACTGGTGTCATGTGCTCCTGGCAGCCCTGTCCCACCAAAAGACGGGCCCCCGCATTCTGCACCAGCTGCAGCTTCTGGGCCATCACCATGGGTAGCCCCACGCAGAGTGCGCTACTATAGTCTAGTTTCAAGGTGATGAAAGCATGAATGATGGTGGCCAGGTCGGAGTCCAAAACATATGGCCTAAGCCAACGGACCAGATGTAATTGATGAAAGGCACCCTTCGCCACACTCTCCACCTGAGCATCAAGACAGAGCTGCGCATTGAGGAGTACCCCCAGACTCCACACCTGGGGAACCAATGGAAGGCAGACCCCATAAATGATGGGGGCCATTAACTCCATCGCTTTACCCACCAGCATCACCTGTCTTGTCGGGATTCATCTTCAGTTGATTAGCCCTCATCCAATCCCCCACAGCCATCAGACACCGAGTAAGCACGGAGACTTCGGGGTCTGGGTCTGTTGAAAAAGAGAGGGCACTCAGCTATACGTCAGCATATTGGTGGCACTGTACGCCAAACCACCTGATCACCTCACCGTGAGGCTGCATATATACATTGCACAGGAGGGGGGGACAACACGGAACCCTGCAAGACACCACACACGAGGTCTCAATATGATGAAAAACACTCCACGAGGACCACTCACTGCATTCTTCCAGTCAGGAATGAGCAGAAACATTCAAAAACAGTCCCACCCACCCCTGCACAGTCCCACAGGTGCACCACCAACATCTCATGATCAACCGTATCAAAAGCAGCTGACAGATCTAACCAACAGTGTTGAACAACCCCAGTCCATCTCCCAGCGCAGATCATCCACCAAGGCCACAAGTGCAGTCTCCATGCCATAATTCGGATGAAATCCCGACAGACAGATCAAGAAAACCAACACGGTCAAGATGCCCCTGCAACTGCGGAGCCACCACCCGCTCAATGACCTTCCCTGAAAAGGAAGGCTAGAGACAGGTTGATAGCTGGCAAAGGAATCAACATCAAATGATGGTTTCTTGAGCAGAGACCACACCACTGCCTCCTTGAGACAGCCTGACACTGCCCTCCCGAAGGGAGGCATTGACCACCCCAGCCAGTCATGGCCCCATTGTCTCCTTGCAAGATTTAATTAGCCAAGACAGGCATGGATCTAATTTATAAGAGGTGGCCCTAACAGCACCAAGGCTCCCGACTGCATCAACGGTGTCACCAACTGAAATTGATCCCATAATTCCCTCCTCCCCAAGCCAGCAACACTGCCCACAAGCCAGTGACCACCCCTCCAGCTGTGGGGAATATGGGCTAGCAAGGGAAAACAGGAAAGAAGGAGGGGTGCACAAGACACAAGTACACAAACCTCACTCACACACACACACTATTAGCGGTAAAGGAGCCCTCAGTATCGTGTATCACTGTGTGGTCAATTGTATGCAAAAAGTCACCTGACCCAGCCACCATTCATCAGGGGGCCTACCGGAGATGTCATGCCCTAGATTATAGTGATCCTTCACACACACAGGACCCAGGAGGGGAAACAAGTGAGGAGGGAGTAGGGAATCCAGGCCTTGGGAACACCAGAGGGAAGCGGGGAGGGATTAGGGCAACCACACCACAGGAAGACAAGGAAGCTCAACAGTAAGGAAGAAAGAAGCACACACCACTCGAACACAATCACTCACCGCACACAGCACTCTTCACACAGGAACAGGGAAATTATTATTATTTATTATAATTTATTATTTTCAAAATTTATACCCCTCCCCTCTTGCCACAGGCAACCCGGGGCGGCTAACAACATCAAAGTTAAACACAATAAAATATCATAAAACCTAATAAAACATCAATAAAAAAGAAAGAATAAAAGCCAACCCTCTCCCTCCCCATCCCCCACCTCCTACCCACCCCCTACCCCAACCCCTACCCACCCCTCACCTCTCCCTCACCAAATGCCTGACAGAACAGTCAGGTCTTACAACTCCTTCGGAAAGCTGGGAGGTCTGGGCCAGATGGGCCCCCACCGGGAGAGAGTTCCAAAGGCGCGGCCACTGAGAACGCCATATTCTGCGTGGCACCCCGGAAAACCCGGGGGACCTCGAGTGTGGCACCCCCGAATGACCGCAGGGGCTGGTCTAGGACCCGGGGAGTGAGGCAATCTTGCAAGTAGACAGGACCCAGACTGTGTAAGGCTTTATAGGTCAAAACCAACACTTTGAATCAAGCCCGGAAGGCTATTGGCAACAAGTGCAGAGACCGGAGCACTGGTGTAATGTCCCACTAAGAGCCAGGGCTCTGCATTCTACACCAGCTGCAGCTTCCGAGCCATCACCATAGGTAGCCACATGTAGAGTGTGTTACAGTAGTCTAGTCGGGTGGTGATAAAAGCATGGATGATTGTGGCCAGTTCAGGAACCAAAACCAACAGCCGAAGCCGCTGCACCAGATGTAACTGGTGGAAGGCACTCCTCACCACAGCCTCGACCTGGAGATCCAGGCGAAGCTGCACGTTGAGGCGCACCCCCAGGTTCCGTGCCTGGGAAGTCAGCAGAGGACAAATCCCATCAACCATGGGAGCTGTCACTTCCACCGACAAGGGAAAGGGAAGGGAAGGGTTTCTAACAAACCACAGTGTCTCCAAATACCAACACATGGGCCAGATCACAGGAACCAAGAAGCTCTGATCACTAGCAAAGGAGAAAGCCTAATGCCCCTCCTTTTATGTGCCTTGCTCCAGACCCAGCCCTTGCTTCAGCTGCAGACACTCAGAGTGCCGCAACTGCCTCTCATCAGGTAATTGCTGACTCAGCAGACGTCAAGCCAGGGAAGGCAGTTGTCTCTCATCCTGCACTTGCTGACCCAGCAGATTTCAAGCAGGGAAAACATCTACAGCCACATGTACTAGGGGTGTGGGGAGTGCGACCTCCTGGGCACCCCGAGCCGCCCTTTGCCCCCTCCTCCGTGGTTCCTGCAGGCCCTGCCCCCTCCATACCCTGACACCAGCCAGTCCCATATCCCATTCCCATCTAGGGAATTCCACTCTCCGCAAGCCAATGACTCCCCTTTCATCCAGAAACAACTCCCTCCCAAGCCAGGATCATACCTCATCCCCCCTTCCCAAGTCAGTGACTGTCCCCCCTCAAGCCAGTGGTGGTGCTCCCAAGCCAGTGGTACTTCCATAGGCCAACTGCATGCTCCATCCTCAACCCAGAAACTCCCCACATAAGCCAGCCCCATGTGCTCCCCTCTCCCAAACAACTTGTATACCTCACTCTCCCTTAAGTCAGCAATCCCCCAGAGCCCAACCCATGCTTTGTTCCACCCTCCCCAAGCTAGCAACCTTTCCACCAAGCTAGTCGTATTCTCTACCCTTCCACAAACCAGTGCTCCCCTTTATACATTGGTAGCAGATTTAGCAACAGTTTTGATTGCATTTTCCTTTACTTAGAGGTTTGTCATACTGGCAGAGCCTCACTGCCAAAATAACCCATACACAGAGTTCACTGTGTTGTCTCCATTGACAATGGGGAAACTGCAGGGAATGCAGGTAAAGATACAAATATGAATGAAAATACTAAAAATACAAAAACTGATACAAATACTTGATCCTGTGCACCACCCTTATAAAATAATTCCTCAAAGGACCTCATCTTTCCCCAGCTAAAAATTTCCACAAAGACCCTATTCCTCCAGAAGATACTTAAGCTTTGTGTAATTTAGGGTCCAGTCGAAATCACAAAGGAAAGTTAAAATTCTTTTGTCTCATTAATTTGAATGGGACTTGGGTCCTTAAAATGTATCCTCCTTGGCACAGGGACCTTGCCAAGTTCTTTGTTCATACAATGCTATACACACACCTCTCTTGCAGACATGTAGCACCCATGCTACATGGAATTACCCTGTCACAGGGGTATGACACAATCCTTGTGGTCGTGGGCCACTTTACGAAGTACTGCCATTTTGTTCCTTGTCCAGGCCTTCCTACTGCCCAGTGAACTGCTGACCTGATATTTCAACATGTAGTCAAGCTGCATAGAATGCCTCANTCACTGTGTGGTCAATTGTATGCAAAAAGTCACCTGACCCAGCCACCATTCATCAGGGGGCCTACCGGAGATGTCATGCCCTAGATTATAGTGATCCTTCACACACACAGGACCCAGGAGGGGAAACAAGTGAGGAGGGAGTAGGGAATCCAGGCCTTGGGAACCCCAGAGGGAAGCGGGGAGGGATTAGGGCAACCACACCACAGGAAGACAAGGAAGCTCAACAGTAAGGAAGAAAGAAGCACACACCACTCGAACACAATCACTCACCGCACACAGCACTCTTCACACAGGAACAGGGAAATTATTATTATTTATTATAATTTATTATTTTCAAAATTTATACCCCTCCCCTCTTGCCACAGGCAACCCGGGGCGGCTAACAACATCAAAGTTAAACACAATAAAATATCATAAAACCTAATAAAACATCAATAAAAAAGAAAGAATAAAAGCCAACCCTCTCCCTCCCCATCCCCCACCTCCTACCCACCCCCTACCCCAACCCCTACCCACCCCTCACCTCTCCCTCACCAAATGCCTGACAGAACAGTCAGGTCTTACAACTCCTTCGGAAAGCTGGGAGGTCTGGGCCAGATGGGCCCCCACCGGGAGAGAGTTCCAAAGGCGCGGCCACTGAGAACGCCATATTCTGCGTGGCACCCCGGAAAACCCGGGGGACCTCGAGTGTGGCACCCCCGAATGACCGCAGGGGCTGGTCTAGGACCCGGGGAGTGAGGCAATCTTGCAAGTAGACAGGACCCAGACTGTGTAAGGCTTTATAGGTCAAAACCAACACTTTGAATCAAGCCCGGAAGGCTATTGGCAACAAGTGCAGAGACCGGAGCACTGGTGTAATGTCCCACTAAGAGCCAGGGCTCTGCATTCTACACCAGCTGCAGCTTCCGAGCCATCACCATAGGTAGCCACATGTAGAGTGTGTTACAGTAGTCTAGTCGGGTGGTGATAAAAGCATGGATGATTGTGGCCAGTTCAGGAACCGAAACCAACAGCCGAAGCCGCTGCACCAGATGTAACTGGTGGAAGGCACTCCTCACCACAGCCTCGACCTGGAGATCCAGGCGAAGCTGCACGTTGAGGCGCACCCCCAGGTTCCGTGCCTGGGAAGTCAGCAGAGGACAGATCCCATCAACCATGGGAGCTGTCACTTCCACCGACAAGGGAAAGGGAAGGGAAGGGTTTCTAACAAACCACAGTGTCTCCAAATACCAACACATGGGCCAGATCACAGGAACCAAGAAGCTCTGATCACTAGCAAAGGAGAAAGCCTAATGCCCCTCCTTTTATGTGCCTTGCTCCAGACCCAGCCCTTGCTTCAGCTGCAGACACTCAGAGTGCCGCAACTGCCTCTCATCAGGTAATTGCTGACTCAGCAGACGTCAAGCCAGGGAAGGCAGTTGTCTCTCATCCTGCACTTGCTGACCCAGCAGATTTCAAGCAGGGAAAACATCTACAGCCACATGTACTAGGGGTGTGGGGAGTGCGACCTCCTGGGCACCCCGAGCCGCCCTTTTCCCCCTCCTCCGTGGTTCCTGCAGGCCCCGCCCCCTCCATACCCTGACACCAGCCAGTCCCATATCCCATTCCCATCTAGGGAATTCCACTCTCCGCAAGCCAATGACTCCCCTTTCATCCAGAAACAACTCCCTCCCAAGCCAGGATCATACCTCATCCCCCCTTCCCAAGTCAGTGACTGTCCCCCCTCAAGCCAGTGGTGGTGCTCCCAAGCCAGTGGTACTTCCATAGGCCAACTGCATGCTCCATCCTCAACCCAGAAACTCCCCACATAAGCCAGCCCCATGTGCTCCCCTCTCCCAAACAACTTGTATACCTCACTCTCCCTTAAGTCAGCAATCCCCCAGAGCCCAACCCATGCTTTGTTCCACCCTCCCCAAGCTAGCAACCTTTCCACCAAGCTAGTCGTATTCTCTACCCTTCCACAAACCAGTGCTCCCCTTTATACATTGGTAGCAGATTTAGCAACAGTTTTGATTGCATTTTCCTTTACTTAGAGGTTTGTCATATTGGCAGAGCCTCACTGCCAAAATAACCCATACACAGAGTTCACTGTGTTGTCTCCATTGACAACAATGGGGAAACTGCAGGGAATGCAGGTAAAGATACAAATATGAATGAAAATACTAAAAATACAAAAACTGATACAAATACTTGATCCTGTGCACCACCCTTATAAAATAAGTCCTCAAAGGACCTCATCTTTCCCCAGCTAAAAATTTCCACAAAGACCCTATTCCTCCAGAAGATACTTAAGCTTTGTGTAATTTAGGGTCCAGTCGAAATCACACAGGAAAGTTAAAATTCTTTTGTCTCATTAATTTGAATGGGACTTGGGTCCTTAAAATGTATCCTCCTTGGCACAGGGACCTTGCCAAGTTCTTTGTTCATACAATGCTATACACACACCTCTCTTGCAGACATGTAGCACCCATGCTACATGGAATTACCCTGTCACAGGGGTATGACACAATCCTTGTGGTCGTGGGCCACTTTACGAAGTACTGCCATTTTGTTCCTTGTCCAGGCCTTCCTACTGCCCAGTGAACTGCTGACCTGATATTTCAACATGTAGTCAAGCTGCATAGAATGCCTCAGGAGATTGTGTCTGACCAGGGAACCCAATTTACAGCCTGGTTTTGGAAGGCCCTGTTTGCAGCTTTGGGGGTAGCACTTAGCCCGACAATTGCCTATCATCCTCAGACTAATGGGCAGGTGGAGCAGGTTAACCAGAACCTGGAGCAATATCTCCATTACTATATGGATTATTTGCAGGACGACTGGTTTTCCCTCCTCTCTCTTGCAGAATTCGTCCACAACAATGCCCATAACGCTTCTATAGGGGTGTCATCTTTTTTTGTAAACCATGGATATCATCCACGGTTATGTGTACCAGAACTTCCAGCCTATTCAGTCCTGGTGGCCGAGGACATGGTGTGACAGTTACAGACAGCCCATACCCACACCTGTGCCATGTTGGCTGCTGCCCGTCAGAGATATAAACAACAGGCAGACCAACACCGCTGTGAGGGTCCCCCATTCCAGGTAGGAGATCTAGTTTGGGTGGATCGGCAGCATTACCCCTCTCTCAGACCCTCTGCAAAATTGAATCAATGATGTATGGGGACAATTCCCATTCAAAAACAGATTAACAGTGTCACTTATCGAGTGCAGCTCCCGCCACACCTCCATATTCATCCTACCTTCCATGTTTCCCTCCTAAAGGTTGCACATGCACACCTTTTCCCTCAAGCTTGTGTTCCCCCACCACCCATGGTAGGTGTTAGTGAACCTGAATATGAAACGTGTAAGTTATTAAACTCCCACATCAAACATGGGGGATTGTTTTACTTGATAGACTGGAAGGGCCATTTCCCACGGACCATTCATGGAAAATGCCTTGTACAGTGCAGGCTCCCCATCTGGTACGTAGGTTCCATAGGTTACACCCTTCTCGGCCTCACCCTCAGCACCTTCGTACGCCTTGGAGGGGGGGTGCTGTCAGGTTATGGAGGGAGTGGGGCCCGCAGGGACCGTGGAGGAGGGGGCTCAGGGTGCCCAGGAGGTCGTGCTCCCCACACCCCTAGTGCCGTTGGCTGTCGAGGCTTTCCCTGCTTGCAGTCTGCTGGGTCAGTAAGTGCAGGATGAGAGACAGCTGCCTTCCCTGGCTCACAGTCGGCTGGGTCAGTAATTACCTGATGAGAGGCAGCTGCAGTGCTCTGAGCACCTGCAAATGAAGCAAGGGCTGGGTCTGGAGCAAGGCACATAAAAGGAGAGCCATTAGGCTTTCTCCTTTGCTGGTGATCAGAGCTTCTTGGTTCCTGTGATCTGGCCTGTGCTTTGGTATTTGGAGAAACTGTAGTTTGTTAGAAACCTTTCCCTTTCCCCGTTCCTGTGTGAAGAGTGCTGCGTGCGGTGAGTAATTGTGTTCGAGTGGTGTGTGCTTCTTTCTTCTTCACCTTCCTTGCCTTCTTGTGGTGTGGTTGCCCTAATCCCTCCCCGTTCCCCTCTGGGATTTCCAAGGCCTGGGATCCCTACCCCCTCCTCACTTGTTTCCCCTCCTGGGTCTTGTGTGTTTGGAGGATCACTATAATCCAGGGCGTGACATCTCCGGTAGGCCCCCTGATGAATGGTGGCTGGGTCAGGTGACTTTTTGCATACAATTGACCACACAGTGATACACGATACTGAGGGCTCCTTTACCGCTAATAGTGTGTGTGTGTGAGTGAGGTTTGTGTACTTGTGTCTTGTGCACCCCTCCTTNCATTTTTTGTATTCTCGGTTGTCCTCTTCGTTATCATTGTCATTATTCTCGGTTGTCGTTTTTGTACAATTTTCATTATCGTTATTGTAATAACGAAAATGACATGCACACTTCTAGTAAAAGCACCCTCTGTATTCATTTAAGGGTGACTGCTTTATTTTGTAAATTTCCAAAGAAAATGAAAAGCCAGGTTATTGTGAATGATTTTCATCATGAATATATTTCCCTTCCTCAGTGTTTAGAGAATACCATTTTTTCTTATTGATCCATCCTGGTCATGGAGCTTTAGTAAAGCGGAAAACAAAACAAAAAACACAGCATTATCATCTCTGTGTCAAATGCACTTCGAGCTTTAACTACATGTTTTATATAGCAGGCCATGCAAAGAAATAAAATCAAAATATTTTTCTTCCATAAATAAACCACTTATTTTTTATATTCTTATGTCAATCTGTTGATGGGGAAAGGGCACCTGGTCAGTAACCTGAACATTTTAGAAGCATACTGAAATACCATAGAGTCAAGAATCATTGTGTTTTCAAGAGACCCAAATGCTGCAGTTGACTATCCAGTGGATTTATTACTATTCAGATACGCTGTTTGTTTTCATAAACATGCAAGCTGACATATCAACATAGACCAACAGAGTATATTTCAAAAGGATAAGGGGAATGTAGGATGAAAATGATTATTGTATGTTACTAAGCAAAGGAGTGATGGAAGAAAATAAATGTGCCATTTTTCTGATTATTTCATTTTGAATGACTAAAGATGCAGCATCCTCATCTAGTTTAAATTCATGTAAATCCACAAAAGTCGGGAAAGTTTTTTATATCAGCTGAACATCTAGCCTAGTATTTATGTTCAAAATGTAATGCTTATTTTTATTAATACTTATTTTCCATTTAGCAAGAGAGCAGTGGTGTAGCTAGGCTGGAATGAGCCCCTGGCCAAGAACACACACACACACACACGCTCCCCCAGTCTCTTTTGTCTCCCACCGGTGGCTTTGCTGCCAGTGGGTCAGCAGGCCTAGGGGCCTGCCTGGGCCAATGGGGCCTGGGGTCGCTGCCCAGCACTGCCCAGCTCACATGCATGTGAATTAGCTTTAAAGGCGCTTTTTCCCTTCCTCAAAATGGAGGTTGTCTGTGCTCACTGAACCCTCAATGATGGTTCAATGATGGTTTACAACTGGGTGTTTTCCACAACAAGCATTCCACAAGCAGAAAGCAAGTAATAAAGTGTGTGTGCAGAGCACTAAATTCCAAATGGCCAAGCCACAATCAAACACAAAGACACCCCAAAATTCAGCCTATTAAACACATTATGCCATGCAAAGAGACATTCTTCTAGATATATAACCAGTTCATTTGTGTCCCCATAATCAATTCACACTGTCCCCACCCACAATCAGTTCATTTGTGGCCCCATAATCAATTCTTACTGTCCCTACCCATAATCAGTTCATTTGTGCTCCCATAAATTCATGCTGCCCTCCACCCATTTAACCAATTAATTTGTGCCCCCATAAATTCAGGCTGCTCCCACCCATAACCAGTTCATTTGTGCCCCCATAAATTCACGCTGCCACCCACTCACACCCATATTTTATTTATTTACATATTAAAAGACTTAATATCCCACCCCTCCTGCCTCAGGCAGCTCGGGATGGCTTACAACAACATAAAAACAATTATAAAACCATACCACTTCCCGCTCCCCATCCCTCTCCTCCCCCACCATCTCCCCATCTCCCCCTCCAAACTCCTGATGGAACAGCCAAGTCTTACAGCTTTTTTGAATGGAGGGAAGGTCTGGAGCCAGATGCATCCCCACAGGAAGGGAGTTCCACAGACTCGGTGCAGCTACCGAGAACGTCCTCCCCTGCGTGACCCCTGGAAAACTCAGGGGACCACAAGAAGGGCATCCCCCGATGACTACAGGGGCCGGTCCAGTACCCGGGAGGTGAGGTGGTCCCACAGAGAGACAGGGTCCAGACCATTTAGGGCTTTATAGGTTAAAAACAACACCTTGAATCGGGCTCAGAAAACTATCAGCAGCCAATGCAGAGAATTGAGCACTGGTGTCATGTGCTCCTGGCAGCCCTGTCCCACCAAAAGACGGGCCCCCGCATTCTGCACCAGCTGCAGCTTCTGGGCCATCACCATGGGTAGCCCCACGCAGAGTGCGCTACTATAGTCTAGTTTCAAGGTGATGAAAGCATGAATGATGGTGGCCAGGTCGGAGTCCAAAACATATGGCCTAAGCCAACGGACCAGATGTAATTGATGAAAGGCACCCTTCGCCACACTCTCCACCTGAGCATCAAGACAGAGCTGCGCATTGAGGAGTACCCCCAGACTCCACACCTGGGGAACCAATGGAAGGCAGACCCCATAAATGATGGGGGCCATTAACTCCATCGCTTTACCCACCAGCATCACCTGTCTTGTCGGGATTCATCTTCAGTTGATTAGCCCTCATCCAATCCCCCACAGCCATCAGACACCGAGTAAGCACGGAGACTTCGGGGTCTGGGTCTGTTGAAAAAGAGAGGGCACTCAGCTATACGTCAGCATATTGGTGGCACTGTACGCCAAACCACCTGATCACCTCACCGTGAGGCTGCATATATACATTGCACAGGAGGGGGGGACAACACGGAACCCTGCAAGACACCACACACGAGGTCTCAATATGATGAAAAACACTCCACGAGGACCACTCACTGCATTCTTCCAGTCAGGAATGAGCAGAAACATTCAAAAACAGTCCCACCCACCCCTGCACAGTCCCACAGGTGCACCACCAACATCTCATGATCAACCGTATCAAAAGCAGCTGACAGATCTAACCAACAGTGTTGAACAACCCCAGTCCATCTCCCAGCGCAGATCATCCACCAAGGCCACAAGTGCAGTCTCCATGCCATAATTCGGATGAAATCCCGACAGACAGATCAAGAAAACCAACACGGTCAAGATGCCCCTGCAACTGCGGAGCCACCACCCGCTCAATGACCTTCCCTGAAAAGGAAGGCTAGAGACAGGTTGATAGCTGGCAAAGGAATCAACATCAAATGATGGTTTCTTGAGCAGAGACCACACCACTGCCTCCTTGAGACAGCCTGACACTGCCCTCCCGAAGGGAGGCATTGACCACCCCAGCCAGTCATGGCCCCATTGTCTCCTTGCAAGATTTAATTAGCCAAGACAGGCATGGATCTAATTTATAAGAGGTGGCCCTAACAGCACCAAGGCTCCCGACTGCATCAACGGTGTCACCAACTGAAATTGATCCCATAATTCCCTCCTCCCCAAGCCAGCAACACTGCCCACAAGCCAGTGACCACCCCTCCAGCTGTGGGGAATATGGGCTAGCAAGGGAAAACAGGAAAGAAGGAGGGGTGCACAAGACACAAGTACACAAACCTCACTCACACACA
This sequence comes from Sphenodon punctatus, assembly GCA_003113815.1. Lineage (NCBI taxonomy): Eukaryota > Metazoa > Chordata > Lepidosauria > Sphenodontia > Sphenodontidae > Sphenodon > Sphenodon punctatus. The sequence goes on along the minus strand of QEPC01010345.1, from coordinate 1,583,485 downwards.
CACACTATTAGCGGTAAAGGAGCCCTCAGTATCGTGTATCACTGTGTGGTCAATTGTATGCAAAAAGTCACCTGACCCAGCCACCATTCATCAGGGGGCCTACCGGAGATGTCATGCCCTAGATTATAGTGATCCTTCACACACACAGGACCCAGGAGGGGAAACAAGTGAGGAGGGAGTAGGGAATCCAGGCCTTGGGAACACCAGAGGGAAGCGGGGAGGGATTAGGGCAACCACACCACAGGAAGACAAGGAAGCTCAACAGTAAGGAAGAAAGAAGCACACACCACTCGAACACAATCACTCACCGCACACAGCACTCTTCACACAGGAACAGGGAAATTATTATTATTTATTATAATTTATTATTTTCAAAATTTATACCCCTCCCCTCTTGCCACAGGCAACCCGGGGCGGCTAACAACATCAAAGTTAAACACAATAAAATATCATAAAACCTAATAAAACATCAATAAAAAAGAAAGAATAAAAGCCAACCCTCTCCCTCCCCATCCCCCACCTCCTACCCACCCCCTACCCCAACCCCTACCCACCCCTCACCTCTCCCTCACCAAATGCCTGACAGAACAGTCAGGTCTTACAACTCCTTCGGAAAGCTGGGAGGTCTGGGCCAGATGGGCCCCCACCGGGAGAGAGTTCCAAAGGCGCGGCCACTGAGAACGCCATATTCTGCGTGGCACCCCGGAAAACCCGGGGGACCTCGAGTGTGGCACCCCCGAATGACCGCAGGGGCTGGTCTAGGACCCGGGGAGTGAGGCAATCTTGCAAGTAGACAGGACCCAGACTGTGTAAGGCTTTATAGGTCAAAACCAACACTTTGAATCAAGCCCGGAAGGCTATTGGCAACAAGTGCAGAGACCGGAGCACTGGTGTAATGTCCCACTAAGAGCCAGGGCTCTGCATTCTACACCAGCTGCAGCTTCCGAGCCATCACCATAGGTAGCCACATGTAGAGTGTGTTACAGTAGTCTAGTCGGGTGGTGATAAAAGCATGGATGATTGTGGCCAGTTCAGGAACCAAAACCAACAGCCGAAGCCGCTGCACCAGATGTAACTGGTGGAAGGCACTCCTCACCACAGCCTCGACCTGGAGATCCAGGCGAAGCTGCACGTTGAGGCGCACCCCCAGGTTCCGTGCCTGGGAAGTCAGCAGAGGACAGATCCCATCAACCATGGGAGCTGTCACTTCCACCGACAAGGGAAAGGGAAGGGAAGGGTTTCTAACAAACCACAGTGTCTCCAAATACCAACACATGGGCCAGATCACAGGAACCAAGAAGCTCTGATCACTAGCAAAGGAGAAAGCCTAATGCCCCTCCTTTTATGTGCCTTGCTCCAGACCCAGCCCTTGCTTCAGCTGCAGACACTCAGAGTGCCGCAACTGCCTCTCATCAGGTAATTGCTGACTCAGCAGACGTCAAGCCAGGGAAGGCAGTTGTCTCTCATCCTGCACTTGCTGACCCAGCAGATTTCAAGCAGGGAAAACATCTACAGCCACATGTACTAGGGGTGTGGGGAGTGCGACCTCCTGGGCACCCCGAGCCGCCCTTTGCCCCCTCCTCCGTGGTTCCTGCAGGCCCTGCCCCCTCCATACCCTGACACCAGCCAGTCCCATATCCCATTCCCATCTAGGGAATTCCACTCTCCGCAAGCCAATGACTCCCCTTTCATCCAGAAACAACTCCCTCCCAAGCCAGGATCATACCTCATCCCCCCTTCCCAAGTCAGTGACTGTCCCCCCTCAAGTCAGTGGTGGTGCTCCCAAGCCAGTGGTACTTCCATAGGCCAACTGCATGCTCCATCCTCAACCCAGAAACTCCCCACATAAGCCAGCCCCATGTGCTCCCCTCTCCCAAACAACTTGTATACCTCACTCTCCCTCAAGTCAGCAATCCCCCAGAGCCCAACCCATGCTTTGTTCCACCCTCCCCAAGCTAGCAACCTTTCCACCAAGCTAGTCGTATTCTCTACCCTTCCACAAACCAGTGCTCCCCTTTATACATTGGTAGCAGATTTAGCAACAGTTTTGATTGCATTTTCCTTTACTTAGAGGTTTGTCATACTGGCAGAGCCTCACTGCCAAAATAACCCATACACAGAGTTCACTGTGTTGTCTCCATTGACAATGGGGAAACTGCAGGGAATGCAGGTAAAGATACAAATATGAATGAAAATACTAAAAATACAAAAACTGATACAAATACTTGATCCTGTGCACCACCCTTATAAAATAAGTCCTCAAAGGACCTCATCTTTCCCCAGCTAAAAATTTCCACAAAGACCCTATTCCTCCAGAAGATACTTAAGCTTTGTGTAATTTAGGGTCCAGTCGAAATCACACAGGAAAGTTAAAATTCTTTTGTCTCATTAATTTGAATGGGACTTGGGTCCTTAAAATGTATCCTCCTTGGCACAGGGACCTTGCCAAGTTCTTTGTTCATACAATGCTATACACACACCTCTCTTGCAGACATGTAGCACCCATGCTACATGGAATTACCCTGTCACAGGGGTATGACACAATCCTTGTGGTCGTGGGCCACTTTACGAAGTACTGCCATTTTGTTCCTTGTCCAGGCCTTCCTACTGCCCAGTGAACTGCTGACCTGATATTTCAACATGTAGTCAAGCTGCATAGAATGCCTCAGGAGATTGTGTCTGACCAGGGAACCCAATTTACAGCCTGGTTTTGGAAGGCCCTGTTTGCAGCTTTGGGGGTAGCACTTAGCCCGACAATTGCCTATCATCCTCAGACTAATGGGCAGGTGGAGCAGGTTAACCAGAACCTGGAGCAATATCTCCATTACTATATGGATTATTTGCAGGACGACTGGTTTTCCCTCCTCTCTCTTGCAGAATTCGTCCACAACAATGCCCATAACGCTTCTATAGGGGTGTCATCTTTTTTTGTAAACCATGGATATCATCCACGGTTATGTGTACCAGAACTTCCAGCCTATTCAGTCCTGGTGGCCAAGGACATGGTGCGACAGTTACAGACAGCCCATACCCACACCTGTGCCATGTTGGCTGCTGCCCGTCAGAGATATAAACAACAGGCAGACCAACACCGCTGTGAGGTAGGAGATCTAGTTTGGGTGGATCGGCAGCATTACCCCTCTCTCAGACCCTCTGCAAAATTGAATCAATGATGTATGGGGACAATCCCCATTCAAAAACAGATTAACAGTGTCACTTATCGAGTGCAGCTCCCGCCACACCTCCATATTCATCCTACCTTCCATGTTTCCCTCCTAAAGGTTGCACATGCACACCTTTTCCCTCAAGCTTGTGTTCCCCCACCACCCATGGTAGGTGTTAGTGAACCTGAATATGAAACGTGTAAGTTATTAAACTCCCACATCAAACATGGGGGATTGTTTTACTTGATAGACTGGAAGGGCCATTTCCCACGGACCATTCATGGAAAATGCCTTGTACAGTGCAGGCTCCCCATCTGGTACGTAGGTTCCATAGGTTACACCCTTCTCGGCCTCACCCTCAGCACCTTCGTACGCCTTGGAGGGGGGGTGCTGTCAGGTTATGGAGGGAGTGGGGCCCGCAGGGACAGTGGAGGAGGGGGCTCAGGGTGCCCAGGAGGTCGTGCTCCCCACACCCCTAGTGCCGTTGGCTGTCGAGGCTTTCCCTGCTTGCAGTCTGCTGGGTCAGTAAGTGCAGGATGAGAGACAGCTGCCTTCCCTGGCTCACAGTCGGCTGGGTCAGTAATTACCTGATGAGAGGCAGCTGCAGTGCTCTGAGCACCTGCAAATGAAGCAAGGGCTGGGTCTGGAGCAAGGCACATAAAAGGAGAGCCATTAGGCTTTCTCCTTTGCTGGTGATCAGAGCTTCTTGGTTTCTGTGATCTGGCCCGTGCTTTGGTATTTGGAGAAACTGTAGTTTGTTAGAAACCTTTCCCTTTCCCCGTTCCTGTGTGAAGAGTGCTGCGTGCGGTGAGTAATTGTGTTCGAGTGGTGTGTGCTTCTTTCTTCTTCACCTTCCTTGCCTTCTTGTGGTGTGGTTGCCCTAATCCCTCCCCGTTCCCCTCTGGGATTTCCAAGGCCTGGGATCCCTACCCCCTCCTCACTTGTTTCCCCTCCTGGGTCTTGTGTGTTTGGAGGATCACTATAATCCAGGGCGTGACATCTCCGGTAGGCCCCCTGATGAATGGTGGCTGGGTCAGGTGACTTTTTGCATACAATTGACCACACAGTGATACACGATACTGAGGGCTCCTTTACCGCTAATAGTGTGTGTGTGTGAGTGAGGTTTGTGTACTTGTGTCTTGTGCACCCCTCCTTCTTTCCTGTTTCCCCTTGCTATCCCATATTGCCCGCAGCTGGAGGGGCGGTCACTGGCTTGTGGGCAGTGTTGCTGGCTTGGGGAGGAGGGAATGTAACTTGTGAGTTAGAGTTCTGAAACCTATGAGGTTCTTGTGACCAAAGAAGTAACTGGAATCAGGCAGAAATGAAGAGAATGAAACTGATTTGCAGAAATATTAAATAGCTTATCAATTGCACTGAGTTTCAAAGAAGCATCACAATCATCCTGAAGGCAGTCTCCAAGCATTAGTACAGAAAAGAAAGACAAAGTTCGAATGTAAAGACTCAGTGCAACTTCAATGTGTTTCTAACTTTCACTCTGAATGTTAGTCAGCTTAGTATTTGACTATGCTGGTAAAGGTAACATACAATCTCATCAAACTCTTTCATTCAAAAGTACATACACTTTCCTAAAGAACTAATAAGGAAAGAACCCCCAGGAAGAGCTCCCTTAATAATAGCAATAATTGACTAAAGTCTGCAACTTTACAGTCTAACACAACCACTGCATCCCTCAATTTCTTAGAGGGCCAGGTAGTCTGCACGCAGCCAGTCCAGCATCTGGGATTCAAACACAGCTCCCCAGAAAGGAATCAGCTCCACGGAAGTTCACCCAACTTTGGCTACACCACACGCAATCCTTTTCTTCTCTCTCCCTCTCTGGTCTCTTTTTCTTGGCCCTCTGTACAGACAGACTGCTCACTCCTGTATACATCAGTGAAAGCGGTAACTTTCCTACAGCAAGCTGGTAGCAAAGAGGCCTTCTTCCCTCAGCAGTTAACAGTTCTAAGCCAAGACTTGGTGTAAGGGATGGGTAGTGCAGGAGAGGAAAGGAAAGGGAATGGGGAACCTCTCTCATGCTCTTCCTAAACCCCAAATACAGCACTCCGCTCCATGTAAGGTTTTCCCTCAGGATCGTGTGTGGCCCTAGTACTCCCTTTCAAGATAAGGCCAGATCATCATAGGGATGGTGATCAAGGAAGACTGTTTGTAGGGGCCACTCCAACATTCCTTTGTGCTCCCCACACCTTCCCGATATACACACACACACACGTGGATCCATCCCAGGGGAGACTATAGTGCATCCCAGTGGGGCAAGTTACAGGGAAGGGAGTATAAGGGAAGTATTAGGTTTCCACTCTCACAGGGGATGTAATGACAGGGTGGGGCCCAAACACAGAGGGGGTAAGACACCGCTTCACCACTTCACTCATTCTTTATTAGGGTTGCCATACCTCCCCTTTAATCCTGGATGCTTATGAAAAATACATGGTGCAGGGCTACACTGGTTCCAATGCAGCCCTGCATCTTGTATTTTTCATAAGCATCCTTAATTAAAGGAGAGGTATGGCAACCCTACTCTTTATCAATGTACACACACACACACACACACACACAGAGCACCCACACACACTAGCACAACACCACAGTCACCTCAGATAGTTTACCAACACTGCCTAGCTCTTCAACAAAACCATCACTATCTCAGGGCCAGTTTCTCACAGCTGCGTTGTTCACCGACACCTTTCCCAACCGGCAGCTCCCTTGTATACCCGGGAAGCCCTGCTCTGTAATATGCGCAGGCACACCAAGCACTGAAGCATTGCCAGTGGACCCACCCTGCTGTGCTCTGCCTTCATGCCCCGGGGGTAGGGATGGGCAAACAGATCANACAAGCATTCCACAAGCAGAAAGCAAGTAATAAAGTGTGTGTGCAGAGCACTAAATTCCAAATGGCCAAGCCACAATCAAACACAAAGACACCCCAAAATTCAGCCTATTAAACACATTATGCCATGCAAAGAGACATTCTTCTAGATATATAACCAGTTCATTTGTGTCCCCATAATCAATTCACACTGTCCCCACCCACAATCAGTTCATTTGTGGCCCCATAATCAATTCTTACTGTCCCTACCCATAATCAGTTCATTTGTGCTCCCATAAATTCATGCTGCCCTCCACCCATTTAACCAATTAATTTGTGCCCCCATAAATTCAGGCTGCTCCCACCCATAACCAGTTCATTTGTGCCACCATAAATTCACGATGCCACCCACTCACACCCATATTTTATTTATTTACATATTAAAAGACTTAATATCCCACCCCTCCTGCCTCAGGCAGCTCGGGATGGCTTACAACAACATAAAAACAATTATAAAACCATACCACTTCCCGCTCCCCATCCCTCTCCTCCCCCACCATCTCCCCATCTCCCCCTCCAAACTCCTGATGGAACAGCCAAGTCTTACAGCTTTTTTGAATGGAGGGAAGGTCTGGAGCCAGATGCATCCCCACAGGAAGGGAGTTCCACAGACTCGGTGCAGCTACCGAGAACGTCCTCCCCTGCGTGACCCCTGGAAAACTCAGGGGACCACAAGAAGGGCATCCCCCGATGACTACAGGGGCCGGTCCAGTACCCGGGAGGTGAGGTGGTCCCACAGAGAGACAGGGTCCAGACCATTTAGGGCTTTATAGGTTAAAAACAACACCTTGAATCGGGCTCAGAAAACTATCAGCAGCCAATGCAGAGAATTGAGCACTGGTGTCATGTGCTCCTGGCAGCCCTGTCCCACCAAAAGACGGGCCCCCGCATTCTGCACCAGCTGCAGCTTCTGGGCCATCACCATGGGTAGCCCCACGCAGAGTGCGCTACTATAGTCTAGTTTCAAGGTGATGAAAGCATGAATGATGGTGGCCAGGTCGGAGTCCAAAACATATGGCCTAAGCCAACGGACCAGATGTAATTGATGAAAGGCACCCTTCGCCACACTCTCCACCTGAGCATCAAGACAGAGCTGCGCATTGAGGAGTACCCCCAGACTCCACACCTGGGGAACCAATGGAAGGCAGACCCCATAAATGATGGGGGCCATTAACTCCATCGCTTTACCCACCAGCATCACCTGTCTTGTCGGGATTCATCTTCAGTTGATTAGCCCTCATCCAATCCCCCACAGCCATCAGACACCGAGTAAGCACGGAGACTTCGGGGTCTGGGTCTGTTGAAAAAGAGAGGGCACTCAGCTATACGTCAGCATATTGGTGGCACTGTACGCCAAACCACCTGATCACCTCACCGTGAGGCTGCATATATACATTGCACAGGAGGGGGGGACAACACGGAACCCTGCAAGACACCACACACGAGGTCTCAATATGATGAAAAACACTCCCCGAGGACCACTCACTGCATTCTTCCAGTCAGGAATGAGCAGAAACATTCAAAAACAGTCCCACCCACCCCTGCACAGTCCCACAGGTGCACCACCAACATCTCATGATCAACCGTATCAAAAGCAGCTGACAGATCTAACCAACAGTGTTGAACAACCCCAGTCCATCTCCCAGCGCAGATCATCCACCAAGGCCACAAGTGCAGTCTCCATGCCATAATTCGGATGAAATCCCGACAGACAGATCAAGAAAACCAACACGGTCAAGATGCCCCTGCAACTGCGGAGCCACCACCCGCTCAATGACCTTCCCTGAAAAGGAAGGCTAGAGACAGGTTGATAGCTGGCAAAGGAATCAACATCAAATGATGGTTTCTTGAGCAGAGACCACACCACTGCCTCCTTGAGACAGCCTGACACTGCCCTCCCGAAGGGAGGCATTGACCACCCCAGCCAGTCATGGCCCCATTGTCTCCTTGCAAGATTTAATTAGCCAAGACAGGCATGGATCTAATTTATAAGAGGTGGCCCTAACAGCACCAAGGCTCCCGACTGCATCAACGGTGTCACCAACTGAAATTGATCCCATAATTCCCTCCTCCCCAAGCCAGCAACACTGCCCACAAGCCAGTGACCACCCCTCCAGCTGTGGGGAATATGGGCTAGCAAGGGAAAACAGGAAAGAAGGAGGGGTGCACAAGACACAAGTACACAAACCTCACTCACACACACACACTATTAGCGGTAAAGGAGCCCTCAGTATCGTGTATCACTGTGTGGTCAATTGTATGCAAAAAGTCACCTGACCCAGCCACCATTCATCAGGGGGCCTACCGGAGATGTCATGCCCTAGATTATAGTGATCCTTCACACACACAGGACCCAGGAGGGGAAACAAGTGAGGAGGGAGTAGGGAATCCAGGCCTTGGGAACACCAGAGGGAAGCGGGGAGGGATTAGGGCAACCACACCACAGGAAGACAAGGAAGCTCAACAGTAAGGAAGAAAGAAGCACACACCACTCGAACACAATCACTCACCGCACACAGCACTCTTCACACAGGAACAGGGAAATTATTATTATTTATTATAATTTATTATTTTCAAAATTTATACCCCTCCCCTCTTGCCACAGGCAACCCGGGGCGGCTAACAACATCAAAGTTAAACACAATAAAATATCATAAAACCTAATAAAACATCAATAAAAAAGAAAGAATAAAAGCCAACCCTCTCCCTCCCCATCCCCCACCTCCTACCCACCCCCTACCCCAACCCCTACCCACCCCTCACCTCTCCCTCACCAAATGCCTGACAGAACAGTCAGGTCTTACAACTCCTTCGGAAAGCTGGGAGGTCTGGGCCAGATGGGCCCCCACCGGGAGAGAGTTCCAAAGGCGCGGCCACTGAGAACGCCATATTCTGCGTGGCACCCCGGAAAACCCGGGGGACCTCGAGTGTGGCACCCCCGAATGACCGCAGGGGCTGGTCTAGGACCCGGGGAGTGAGGCAATCTTGCAAGTAGACAGGACCCAGACTGTGTAAGGCTTTATAGGTCAAAACCAACACTTTGAATCAAGCCCGGAAGGCTATTGGCAACAAGTGCAGAGACCGGAGCACTGGTGTAATGTCCCACTAAGAGCCAGGGCTCTGCATTCTACACCAGCTGCAGCTTCCGAGCCATCACCATAGGTAGCCACATGTAGAGTGTGTTACAGTAGTCTAGTCGGGTGGTGATAAAAGCATGGATGATTGTGGCCAGTTCAGGAACCAAAACCAACAGCCGAAGCCGCTGCACCAGATGTAACTGGTGGAAGGCACTCCTCACCACAGCCTCGACCTGGAGATCCAGGCGAAGCTGCACGTTGAGGCGCACCCCCAGGTTCCGTGCCTGGGAAGTCAGCAGAGGACAGATCCCATCAACCATGGGAGCTGTCACTTCCACCGACAAGGGAAAGGGAAGGGAAGGGTTTCTAACAAACCACAGTGTCTCCAAATACCAACACATGGGCCAGATCACAGGAACCAAGAAGCTCTGATCACTAGCAAAGGAGAAAGCCTAATGCCCCTCCTTTTATGTGCCTTGCTCCAGACCCAGCCCTTGCTTCAGCTGCAGACACTCAGAGTGCCGCAACTGCCTCTCATCAGGTAATTGCTGACTCAGCAGACGTCAAGCCAGGGAAGGCAGTTGTCTCTCATCCTGCACTTGCTGACCCAGCAGATTTCAAGCAGGGAAAACATCTACAGCCACATGTACTAGGGGTGTGGGGAGTGCGACCTCCTGGGCACCCCGAGCCGCCCTTTGCCCCCTCCTCCGTGGTTCCTGCAGGCCC
>QEPC01010345.1:1530788-1551223 GCA_003113815.1 Sphenodon punctatus | reverse complement strand
TATATTACACTAAATCTAACTGCTATTAACTATCTAACTATTATAAAACCAATGGAACTAAATAATGGAATATCTAACACCTAGTCCTACAAACACACTCTAAAACTGAATCACTGATCTCTATAAACTATAACTAAGCTAACTTAACTGTAATAATAAGTAACTCCTACCTAACTACTATAATCTCTCTCTCTCTATATATATATATACATATATACAATATTACACAGGGATGTGGGGGGGGGACAGAGACAGCTCACAGCAACACAGGGAGGGGTACAAAAACTGAAATAAAACCTAAATCAATCTAATCCTACTCTAATAAATAAATAAAAAAGCAGGGGAAGTGAATGAGGAATGGAATATGGAGAGAGAGGGAGAGGGAAAGGAATGGATTCAATGGAGGATAGGGAGAGATAGAACACAGGGATGGGTAAAAAATAATAATAACAGCTAAATCTATCTAATATAATCTAAATAAATGATAATATGGAGGTAAATGGGTTGGATGGGTGCAATAGGAGGAGGATGGCAATGAATTGGGGAGCTGGGAACTGCTGGGAGAGGGAGCCTTCTGAAATGCCTCCTGTTCAGGAACAGTGACTAGCTCAGAAGGTGTTGGCAGGGGGGAGGGCAATGAGTTTTGTTACTTGCTGCGCCCGCCTCACCGCAACCCCCATTGCCTCCGTGCAGTCTAGCTCGTGGCTAATCGCAGACTGTGAAGCCAGCGGTCTGAGGAGAAAAGGGATGGTGATTGGGCAGGCTGGCTGCTACTCCAAGCCTCTCCACCCCTGGTGCCTGGAAGTCTGCTCCTCAGCTGACTCCCCCCCCCTTACATTTTGCCTTCCAGTGACATGTTTTTGCCACCCGAACTCAACCGAACGTGAACTGAACCGACTGAACTGTTCGGTCGTTTCAGAATTCGGAATCGAGTTCAGTTCGGTTGGTTCGGGTGCGGGTTCGGTCGTCCGAACAGATCGAGTTCGGGCTGAACTCCTAACATCCGAACTGCATTCTCACATCCCTACTAGTACCTTGTCCTCCTTGAGTAAGGCGCTGTTATGATGGTGTGACCTCTCACTATCCATTCAGCTTCTCCCTGGTTCTGGACAGCTGATATCACCACCTGCCAAAGCTGCTTCCTGAAGCACTGGAACTTCTGCTCCACTAGTCTTTTTAAACAGTCCCACCATTGACGTGGGACTCCACCACCTCTCTCAATCCCCTTCCACGACAATATAAAATCTTGAGATCACATCTTCACCATTGTCATATGGACCCATTTCACATAGGTAAACCATGCAGGATCTTAGATCCAATGCACACCACACTTAGCTTCACCCCAAGTATTCTTTATTTTTGAAGTGTTGAATGTCTATAACCTATATATACAATTCAACAGAAACATTCCCATGAGTCTATCCATTAGCTGGGTACAGTTCACAAACAGTTCACATACATAATATTTTCCCTGAGTCAGGCCTCCTTCTGGTGTTCGCTGTTGTTGTGAGTGCAGGCTTCCAAGATGCCTACACCCACTGTCCTTTAGATAATCTAGATCTTCAGACCTCTTCTACATACTCTTAGCCAGACAGCCAGCCTTTAGGGAAACCCTGATTTTAAAAAGGCCTGGGGTAGCTTCTGCCTCTGCAGCAGGCTCTCCCTGGGGTTGTTTCATCCAGCGAGGCAGCCCTTGCTCTTCCCTGATGTTCCTCCTGTGAGCCTTCTAGCTATGACTTTTGTAGGTGAGACTCAACTGGCTACTCCCAACAGCTGAGAACACCAGTCACACCCTGTCTAGCACTTTGGCTAAAAATCCCCTTAAAGAGGCAAATGTTTGCCTCTCGACATCCAGGGGATGGCCCCCTTCATCACTTACTGACCTTATGGTCTGGTACTTCAATGACTCTTAGTGACTGGGTCCCAGGGAAAGTTAATTCAATGGAATTTGAAGTAGTATTCACAAGGATCCAGCTATGAGCCAACCCACCTCTTAACCACACTGAGTGGCAGCTAAACCTTTTAGGCCCATTGATTTCAGTAAGACTATATGAAAAGTCTACATTCTCCTGTCTTGTGGTTGGAATACCTGTCCAATAGAGAGAACCTTCCATGTCACAATGGAGGAGCTCTCCTAGCACACCTCATCCCCAAAGTTACTCCCTGGAGAGCAAATACTGTTCTCCACAGCGTGACCTCCAAGGAGCTGGTCCAGTTCCCCACACCATGGCTTCATTGAGATTAGGTTGTGATCCACCAGTGGTGACAGCAGTTTGGGGGTTCCAGAGGTGGCGCAGCAGCTATCCCAGCAGGCAAGATCTCTCCCTTCCCTTTCCCCAATGATGTGGACTAGTGGGACTTGGTGTTGGGGGCGGGGTGTTGCTGTGGGGCCAGACAGGGGCCACGGGACTGCTCTCTTTTCCCCCCCACCCTTACGGTGGTGGGGCTTGGAGGAGCTTACTTCCGGGCTGCTCCCCATAACATCAGGGGCGCCGAGGTGTGTGCTGGAGGTGCACGTCAGGGGCACAGCTTCGGCCGCGCCGTGAGGTTGAGGTGGAGGAGTTTTGTGGATTTGTATTTGGGGGAACTGCTTACTGGTTAAACTGACTCCCCCCGGTGAGAGAGGGGTGGAGACTCCTGGCATCCCCTGGTGGCAGCAGGGGATGGGAGTGCTGGAATGTGACCCATTGCCTGGTGTGAACAGGTGTTGGAGTAAAGGAGAATACCAGTAAGAAAGGGGTATTAGTATGATGTTAATGTAAATTGCTGCTGTATTTTTGTTTAATGAGTTCCCCTGCGTGGGATAGAAAACCCAGATGATATTATTACGTTGTGAGCTGCCTCGAGCCCACTTGTTCGAGATAAATAAATATGGTATGGTATGGTATTTGCAGGATGGAGTGTAGCTACTCTGTCCAGCCCGAAGACTTGGCAGCTGCTCCGAAAGCGCATATATTGATGCGAGTAAAAGTAATTCAGATTTAGAAAACAAGATTGGAATATTGGATGCGCTTGTATTCATTCGTGTTGAAATACAGCTGTCTTAAACTCAGAAGTACTAGTTGCAATAAATATGTATTAGTTCCACTTGAGAGGCTGAGATCCTATGGGTGTCTCAGGTATTTTAATATCCACGTAACTGCCTGTCCTTGGTGGGAGCAGAACAATACCACATGCTTGGGAATATGATATAATGCATAATTAGACAGTTGTAGCAGCTGTGGAGCTATGTATTTCTTAACTGACAATTCCCATCCTAATTCCTTATGGGTTCCTCTTTCTCCCCACACCTCATTGTGTATGCCTCCAATTCTGAGGTCAGAATGAAGGTCAATTTGACTTGCGACAAAAATCAGGACCTCTGACCCTAATAGAGCATAGCTTCAGCTCACCATAAGTGATTAAGAAGGGATTAAGAAGCAGGGTCTTAACCACAGAGTTACAGCATCATGCTTGTTACTCAGTGGAATTTAAGACTGCTCAAGCACACAGGCCATCCCTTCTCTACCTCAGAGCAACCACTTTTCTGATTGACTACCACCAGATATAAGAGCAACCCAATGCTGTTGGCCTACTGCTGCTCTCACTTTGCATCCTCACCCTGCCAGCCCCCATCTTGACTTCCCCAGACTGGACTCTGGCTTTGTTTCTTGACAAGTGTTGAAACAGATAGCAAAAAAAAAATATTTGTGGCTAATATCCTATATTCTTTATAGTCTAACATAATTTTGTTACCTCGAGACTGGACTACTGCAACGGGCTCTATGTGGGGATACCCCTGGTGATGGTCCGGAGGCTGCAGATGGTGCAGAATGCAGCAGCCCGGCTCCTTACGGGGTCAGGTCACCAGGAGCACATTACACCAGTGCTTCATTCTCTGCACTGGCTGCCTATTTTCTTCTGGGTCCGATTCAAGGTGTTGGTTCTCACCTTTAAACCCCTACACAACCTCGACCTGACCTATCTGCAGGACCTCCTCACTCTCCAGGTCCTCGATCAGTCCCTGTGGTCCGCTGGGGGCACCTTCTTGGAGGTCCTCTGAGTAAATTGGGGGGCCCGTATGGAGAGGGCGTTCTCAATGGCTGCACCTTGGCCGTGGAACTCCCTCCCGAAGGAGGCTCGCCTGGCCCTGGACCTGCTGACTTTTCTTCGGGTTTGTAAAACCTGGCTGTTCTGACAGGCATTTGGTGGAGGGAAAGGTGAGGGGGAGAGGGATGGGATGGAAGAGGGGTTGAGGGTTAGGGTGGGTGGGTTTTTGTTTTATGTTTATTTTTATGGCTTCACCATGTGGTTTTATACCGGCATTTTACGTGTTTTATATTTTTGTTTTAAGTGTAAGCCACCCCGAGCTGCTTCGTAAAAGGGGCAGGGGTATAAAATGGTAAAATAAATAAATAAACAAATAACTGTTATTTGGCAGTGATCCAGTAACCATGGAGATTAACCACCAAACAGGAATACTAGATGTTACCATTTACCAAATTACCATTTAATTTGCATCAGTGTAAAATCTGGCTGTTCGACCATACATTTAGTGAGAGAGACGGGTAGGGGGAGGGATGTGATAGGGTTGGGGGGGAATTGATGCTTTTATTGTTGTTTGTTTTTAAGTTATGTGCATATTTTATGTTTTTATATTGTACGTCACCGTGAGCTGCCTTGGTAAGAGGGGGGTGGGATGAGAAATAATAATAATAATAATAATTATTATTATTATTATTATTATTAATAACATTTACTGAATTACCAAATAACCTCATAACAAAATCAGTCCAGATGGAGGGAGTGAGTAAAAAAAAAGTCAAACAGTAATTAAATGGTAATGCAGATAATTGGATATCCAGCCACCAGACACTAAATGGTGTCGGTATCCAACTGCATACCGGATAGTATACCACAAAACTGTCTGGATACTAGATACTTGTTTCAGCTCTAGTCTTGTCCTTAACTTGTGGCTGCATCTTGGGTAGATGCTTTTCCTGGACTAAGCTTTTAATATCTGAACCCCCCACATGTTATATTTACCATGATTCCTTCATACCCCCTCCAGTTCAGATCCCCAGTGTCTGAGTTTCATGCCTGATACAAGGATATTTTAAGAATAGCTGTCCTCTTAATTCATGAAGTGGAAACATGTATTGGTGGCTCATGCTTACTGATACGCCTGAAATGAGAAATCAGGGCAAGTGCTGCTTTTGTTGGAAACAGGGCATTTGCCAAGATTTGTACATCTTGGAAACTTACTGCCTTTCTTGCTGGTTTTGCCATTTACCTTTATTTTTTGCAAGTTCGATGGGGCTGCTATGGGCCAGTGCTGAACATTGACATAAAGGTGCTGTGAAACTGTTTTGAAATTCCTGGAAAGTGATGAAAAAGTCCCAGAAAGTGACAAAAATAATGGGGAAAATGGTGAAAACATGGAATTACTGGAAACTGACAAAGTACCAAATGGACATGTGGAAACACTCCTGAAAGGTTGGTCTTTCCCTTTGGAACAGTAACACTTGCTCTTCCCCTCAGCCCTACTACAGAGGACAGGTCTTGATTAAGAAAAGCCATGCTTACAGATTATTTAAGAAAGACTCTGAGCACATGGTTCAACTCTAGAAGCCTGTGTTAACATCATATAGAAATCAAGAGGACTTAATCACATTTTGAAAGCTAAGAATATGTTTAATACTTTCTATAATAGAGAAGTTTTCCTTAATTGGGTCAATCAAGCTTCTTCATCTAAGTCTGGAGTTTATAATATATACAACAATCAAGACTCCCCTGTGGGGAGGAATGAAAGCAGACTGGTGGACAACTGTAATACTTGATTGAAGATAATAAGTTGTAGGGAACAATCCTTTATGAGTCAGAAAAAGGACTTTTTATCCTAATACAAACTGTGACTCAGAGACCCATAAGGGGGATTACACCCTCTGCAGATGGGTTCACTATGATCTTGATTGATATTGCATCTACATTGCATGTCATTGCTGCTGTCTGGGTTTCTCAAGCTGCAATGAAGTCTCAAAATGAGGTTACACAGACCAAAAGCCTGGAAACCACTGTCCTAATAGGTCATTTACTTTCACTTCCTCCATGATTTTAATTAGTACACAATATATTTCAGTGGAGGGAAGGGGAATTTTTTTGCTGAGGAGACTACTTTACCCTTATAGAAAGTGCCACTGCATCTTTAATATCCCCACAGAGCACACAGTTTTGAAGGTCTCATCTGAAAGAGCTGCAAATAGCAAACTTCAGAGAATTGAGTTTATCTGCCTTGGAAGGAAGAAAGGCTGAGTCAACCCTGCTGGGATTCAAACAGTGTTTCTGAGGAGTAAGTGTTTCAAGTCTGAAGCTAATTCCACAGAAGTCATTGCCTCTACGTATTAGCTTTCTGTAAGAACAGTGTGTTGCAGCACTGGAAATACTGGCATTGTAATATATCAGTCTCAGAAATATCACCTGCAGCCATGGTACTTCCTAAAATGATTGCATAGCAATTGGTTCTAATCATAGCCCGTGATCTGCAGATAATATTTGGAGGGTATATCTTAATTGGAAGTCCACTTTCCCTCTGGGCAACCAAGTAAACCAGAGAAAACAACGGAAAGTATAGTAATGTATTTTGAAATAGAAATGTGCAGCAGCTTGACAAAAGAAACCAGGGACTAAGGACCTCTCTCTCCTGCAGGAGATTTTCTCTCCTACAGGGTGAATTCCATTGAATAGCACTAAGTTCTTGTAAATAAAGACAACTATTTTCCTGCAAGACAGGTGAATTATTATTATTATTATTATTATTAATTTTATGTATTTAAAGCTCCTGGTCCGCATACAGGAATCCTGTGAAGTTTGTTAACAGTGGCATAAGGGGAGGCCTTTTTTTCTCCTAGAACAATTATGGATCATATCCTGGCGCTCCCTGCTTTGTTCTTGTTTTTATTCTGAGGTTGCTTTTAGATGTGATTGGCTCATGTGATCTCTCTTACATGACACCAAATGCTTCAGTTTTGGCCACCCTGCTGACACTTGCTATTTTTCATTTCCTCCATTATTAATGGCCTTTTGCTAAGCCAGGTTTTATAGTTGCAAGGATTGCTTTAGTGTACATGAGAAAGGGCCGTTCCTTAAAATAGTGATTTTTCTCCTCTCATATGACTTCTCTTGGTGGAGCTGGTGAATTTCTTTTTCATCTGTAAAAGAAAAATCCATTCAGGTCATGTGGAAGTTACAAGAGGAAATCCTACTCCTTAAATAACTATTGATTTTAATCAGTAAAGTTACTCATTATCTTATTGTTGTTCTTCTGATGGTATCCAGAGAGACCAAATCTCATTAGGCTATGGCAATTTGCACATGCTTCATAGCAAGATACACTCCTGACCTGAAGAACTTACAGCAGGAGTGGGGTACCGCTACTGTACTTGCCACACGTGTCCTGCAGCTTGTTTTTATTTGACCCAGTTTCAGTTCCTGGAGCTGCCTCATTTAATCCTCAAGCAATGAAAGAACGAGTCCAGGGGGAGGGAGTGGAAATGAGGCCACACACTCAAGGATGGGGGACAGTGCCATGGCATAGATCTGTAATCTGAACCATCCTTTTTCTTCTGCCATCCTCTTAAGCATACCTGCCCACACCTGGATGTCTACGTGGGGATTTATTTATTTATTTATTTATAGTACCATTTATATGCCACCCCCTCCTGCTACAAGCATCTCGGGGTGGGTAACAACACTTTAAAACATATAATAAAATTCATTAAAATCAACATTTCCCAGAATTAACCCCCCCAAAAAAACAATAAGACCCTACCCTAACCCAACTCACCTATCCCATCTCCCTTGGCAAAGGCCCAGCGGAACAGCCACATCTTACACTTGTTATGGAAAGAGGGGAGGTCATTGGTCAGATGGACCTCCAATGGGAGGGAGTTCCACAGCCATGGTGCAGCCACCGATAACACCCTCCTCATGGTCGACATCTGGGAAACCCAGGGGACCTCAAGAAGGGCGCCCCCCTGCAGACCATAGAGGTCGATCCAGAATCCGGAGGGTGTGGCGGTCCGGCAGGTAGGTTGGGCCCAGGCCATTTAGGGCTTTAAAGGTCAACACCAACCCCAGTTGGGCCAAAAGACTATCAGCAGCCAGTACAGAGGACTGGAGTAACGTACTCGCATTGGCCCGTCCCCTTCAGGAGACTGCGGTAAGGAGAGCGTTCCGCCAGTTACATCTTGTGCAGAGGCTTCAGCCATATGTCTCAGACTCTGACCTGGCCACCATCATCCATGCTTTCATCACCTCAAGACTGGACTATTGTAACATGCTCACGTGGGGCTACCCATGATAACAGTTCAGAAGCTACAGCTGGTGCAGAATGCGGCGACCCATCTCCTTACGGGGATGGGCCGCCAAGAGCACATTACACCAGTGCTCAGTTCTCTGCACTGGCTGTCTATAGTCTTCTGGGCTGGCTTCAAAGTTTTGGTGCTCACCTATAAAGCCCTACACGGTCTCGGCCCTACCTACCTGTGGGACCGCCTCACTGCCTGCATGCTGGATTGGCCCCTGCGGTCCACCAGGAATGCCAATCTTAAAGTTCCCTGAGTTGCTCGGGGTTTGGGGGGGAGACTATTGAGAGGGCGTTCTCAGTGACTGCACTGAGACTGTGGAACTCCCTTCCAGCAGAGACCCAGTTGTCCCCGGACTTCTCCTCCTTTCTACGAATATGTAAGACCTGCCTGTTCCACCAGGCTATTGGTGAGGAAGATGGGTAATGGGTGGGGGATAGGGTTAGGGTAGGGGGCTTTCTGATTTTTGTTCTACCTCCCCCATATAGACTTTTATATTTTATTAAGTTGTTTATTTTATTGTTGTATTTTATATTTAATTTATTTTGTGATTGTTAGCTTTCCCGAGCTGCTTCGGTTGGAGGGGCAGGATGTAAGTTATGAAAAACAAACAAACAAACAAACAAACAAACAAACTCCTATCCAGCCCACAGAGCCAGTACTAATTTTTGAAGTAGCTGGAAGGAAAGTTTCTCCACCTGCGGTTTGCAACATAAATATGTAAGACAAGTGAAAAGGAGGGGGGAGGAGTAAATATGACTTGATGAGATATGAAAATGTATGATCCATGAAGGAATAAAGCCTGCAGAAGTTCTGCTCCAATGAGGATGCAGCACAGTGCTGGCCTCATATTGGCATTAATTTCCGGTTGAGAAGGCAGGGCTCATGTGTGATGCTAGGTTTCCTCTCCTTGCTCATTACATCTGTCCTCAGAAAATCCTGTGTGGCCTAAGGCTAGTCCTACAGTATTAACCTATGTCACATGATGCACTGAAGTGTCAGGGAAATGAAGAAGTACAAACAAAACACACAAATCTGGCAAGCTTTTTTTAAAAAAATGTAAATTAAATTTAATGTAGTAAATTTGAGTGTAAATTTGAATTTGGACTTGGGCAAATACCTAAACTGAATCTACAAATTTTAAAAAGTACTGTATTCTTTTCAGCTATGGCAAAGAACTCCCCTCCCCCCCGCAGACATTTAAATGTTTGACACACACAAAAGAGGTGTGTGTTTATCTATGCAAATAGTTTTAGTATATCTCCCCTCCCGCTTCCATATTGTACTTCCCTAAATAGCTCATAGTGCAGATTATCTACCTGGCTAGCCCAGATTAAATGACTCCCATTGAATGAAAACCAAGCCAAGGCTCTGGGAGCTAGATTTTCCTATAGGCACAGATCTGAAGGAGTAGGGTGTAATAAAATAAGCCAATTTGGAGTAGCCTGAGGAAACATTATAACGCACAAAGCCTCAGCCTTAAGATACCATCCTGAAGACATTTGGTACCTGCTCTAGTGCTCAATGAGAGTTGTATTGAAGTCAAGTCAGTCACAATTTTATCTTGGCTTCCTCCTTGTGGTAGACAGTTGCAAATTTGCTGCTGGCCTAGGCCAGAAGCAATGACAACAGGACACCAGCACATGGCTGCCAGAACTTGCCTATCACACACGCTTGCCTGAACTCAGGAGCAGATGAAAGGAACATGGATAGAATTTAAGATTTCTCCCTGCCTTACTTCTGTATGAGAACTTAATCATTATGGGCACGCTGAGACAGAATCTCTTTTAAACTAAGTTCTGTTTTCTTCAGAACTTAGTTCAGGCCTCCATATTCAACCCTTAATCACTGGTTATGGGCAAGCAGAAAAAAGACAAGAAGACATAGGGTGAAAACAAATGTGGCGATGGCGAGGCATCTCCGTAGGTCGCCCAGAAGTGGGTCACTGCAGCCACCACTCATCGGGTTGTCAGGGAGGGCTGCTCACATGAGCAGTCCTCTCATAACCTGAGCGTGAGGGCTACCATCACAGGTCCCTCCATACCCTAAGTCAGCCAGAGGAGCTGTTCACATGGAACAGGATACCCAGACCCGTGCTGTTGAGCAGGATCCCCACCCCCACCCCAGAAATGCTACTAAACAGCTGTTGGAGGGGCAGAGGTGAATTCTCACCTAACCTGAGGGTACATACCAAACAGCTGATGGGGGTGTTCTTCAGGGTCCTCCAATCAGCTGTTTGGTGTGCGCCTCAGACTGAGTGAAGGTTTGCATCTGGGCATCAGCTGTTTGGTGCACACACCTGGCCCTGACAAAGAACTGATCGGGGAGTCCTGGAGGAATGTGCACACCAGGCCCCACCAAACAACTGTTCAACAGGACCAGGATGCATCCTCCTCCAGTTCCCTGTTTAGCTGGGTGCACAGTGCACATGCTCCTCCTGGCCCCATGGCCATCTATTCAACTGGTCTGGGTGTGTGAGTGCCTCCAGGCCCCCCAATCAACTGTTCGGAGGAGCCAGGGTAAATGTGCTCCTCCAGATCTCTCTGATCAGCTGTTTGGTGGGGTAGGGTGAACGCTGGAGGCTGATCCTCTGGACTTACCTCACGGTGGATCTGGCCATGCCTGTAAGAGAGGGGAGGGAGAACATTAGCCCAGTTTATCCCAGGTGGCCGCTGGGCCTTTACCTGGACTGCATCTCTGACTGCCACCGCCTGACGCATCCTGTAGCAACTGGAAGCCCACCCTGAGATGTTAGCGGGTGAACATCTGGTGACAACTGACCAGGCATGTAGGTGAGTCCCTGACTAAGCTGGGCTATCATGGGCTAAAGAGGGCTACTGGCATGGCTGTTTTAAATCATAATTAGCTCTCCATTTGACTCTGTATAGAAGTTGAAAAAACCTTTGCCACCATGGAGCGGAGTGGGGCAAGAAATTACCTTTCCAATCCCTAGTTAGGGAATTACCTTACTCAAATACCACTATACCAATAGCCCAGCTAACTAAAAAAGTAGGGTTGGGGTGAGGTACCTTCCTGGTCACCACCACCTAGCTGTGTACACTGGCCATAGACAGGAGTTTTATTTATTTATTTATTTATTTATTTATTGCATTTGTACCCCGCCCCTCCTGTAAACAGCTCGGGGCGGCTTCCAACAACAATAAAACAGTATAAAACAAATATAAAACAGTTTAAAAAATCACAAGTTAAATATTATCAAAACAGGGCCCTGGGATACAATTTCAGCATTAAAACAATAAAATGGGTAGGGGAGAAAAACACAACACTCAGGCGAGCACTACCCACAGAGGTCGTGTGGGGCAAAAGCGTGCAAAAACAGCAGCACACCGAATCCCGTCGACAATTTAGTCCACCATACCTCCACATGCCTGATTCTGCAGTGAAAAGGGAAGCAATCCTTTCCCAACAAAACTCTCACCTATCTTTAATAGAAGTAATGCCTTTCCAAACCCAAACAGTGGCTTTCTTAGCCACCATCATTATGATGACTAAGAAACCACCATAACCACCATAACTATGCAAGTCCCTTGTTTTAGACTATAATTACAATGTACTTTCATGAGAGAGGTCCTCCTTGTTTAGTTTTCATTAGATTATAGTTTAATGTCATAATGCTTTCACACTGACAATGTCAAAGACAATTTGAAAATTTTTGTTCCTACAGTCAATAGAATTCTACACACCTTTAATGGTATAAGCAATTAAGTACCAAGGCTTTGTTTGTGAGGGGCTCTATGTGTCTGTTGGTGATAGGAATGTTTTGTATTTCTGCCACATATTCTTGATGTGGTTTGTTTGAAAAAGCTGTCTTCTCTGAAACCTGCAGAAAATGACACTTGGAGCTAATGAGCATTGGCAAACTTATCCTTCTTTTCTCAATTAGTAGTTTTTATTCAGTGGTCAGCACCTATAGAACAAATCCCTCAAGATTAAGCAGTTTTAATAATCTGTCCTGGGAAAACTCTAATTGGGTTTGAATACTTTAGAATGAAGTTAACGTTTATATTTCAATCTAATGTGGTGCATTTAATTTCACTGCCATTTTATTCTAACATGGAAAGGCACAATTCAGTAGATTCTACTTCTTTTCATACCACCTGAAAATGATCACTAGAGTACAAAATTAGGGTTTTGTGTCCTTATATGGGAACCACAGAATACATGGGCAGGCATACTAGTTAGGGTGGCCATATATACAAATTTTAGAGGACACTTATAGAAATACAGGTTAGTGGTCTGCATTGGAGCCAATGCAGCTCTGCAACGTTTATTTATCATACATATCATCTAAAATTTGCATATCTAGCCACCCTAATGTTAGTGCAAAGCTCCCTTTGAAGTGCATAGGGAGGCACAATAGCAGTTTGTGAAATGATCCCAACATAGGAGAAAGGCTCCTTGGTCCTGCATTGCATAAGATATAATGAGTAGGGACAGCTCCTTAAATGGCTGTTTGTTTCAAAACAGACTCTGCTCTGTTCTGATTCATGAGTAAAGTACTCATATACCCGAGAAGCAGCTGGTTCTGTAGGATCACTCGCCAGACTTGTATTTGAAATAGGGCTGAAACAAATTCTCGCCTATTGAGAAAATCTCATAGAGAATGGGGCTCTTGATGAGATTTTCCTGAACAAAAATGAGCCAAGAAATGGCTGTTCTCACAAGAGTCTTGAAAAATTTAAAGAACACTCTGTGCATGCACAAATAGCCACCGAGGGCCGGGCCATTCTATGTATTTGCAGCCCTTTTCCAAGATGGTGCAGGCCATGTCAGTGCCATTTGGGAAAAGGGCAGCTGGTTCTGCGCATGTGAAGACCAGCTGTCTTTTTCCAAAATGGCACCGCCGCTGATGTGGCCTAAGCCATCCTGGAAAAGGGCCATGCATGCACAGAATGGCCCAGTAGCCATTTTGCACATATCCAGAGTGTTTTTAATTATTTGTTTTAGAATCTGATGACGTTCTTGAAATGTCAGTGAGATCCTGTCTATGGCCTCTTGAGATCTCAAATGATTCTCGATTATGAAACACATTATTGTTTCAGCACTGATTTGAATCAAACTTCCTTGCCTGTGCCCGCCCATTATGCAGTAAGCAATCCAAGGTTGATGAGGCTTTCTCCTGCTTTGAGAACTTTTCGCAAACTGCTATTGTCTCCCTGAACAGTTCGACTTGAGCTTCCACACCCCTTCTCTGCATTTTTTTTTTTTGTAGCCATGCTCTTCATCTTCTTCCTCTAATATTTCTGTCAGTTTATAGTCACATACTCCAATGGCTAATATTTCAAACTTTATAACCACATTTCCAAAAGAGCTCAGAGTCAGAGTTTCAAGTTTACAACACCAATAAATAACAATGATAACAAAAATAACATTGTCATTAATAAAAATAATGAAAACAACATTTTAAAATAATGAAAACGAAAAATGAAAATGACATGGGGGCCTGGTGCACACCCCTAGAAGACAGGGAGTGGACTGCTGCCTCTGGCCAAAGAACAGTTGGAGAGAAAATCCATCAGACCTGGGCATACCTCTTAACCCCTGGACTCGGAAAAGAGGGACAAAGAGGGATGTCATTTGCATATAATTTGCATATGCTACTTTGTGTGAGTTTATGGAAACTTGCACTCTGACATATACATTTGACTCTGAAATGAGAATCCTCAAAATTGAATTGGGAAAAAAGGTACATTAACATTACATAAAGTTATTTATGCACTCTCACATTGTTATTTATGCATGTGAACATTTATCCACATCACAGCAGCGCCCCCAAAGTCCAAGGGGAGAGAGTTCACATCACAACAGTTGCCTGAGCCCCCCCCGCCCCAAGTTCCACTGACCTCAGTTGGGGCCAGATCTAGATAGTGCAAACTATGTGATTGCACAGGGTCCCATATCAACCCGAATAAAATCTGGGCCATTAATAAACTTTGAATTAAAAACTAAAATTAAGCAGCACTTACTTTTGTAAGTGCTGGTGTGCAGGCACAGCAGGAAAAGTGACTGCCTTCAAGTAAGGGACTGTCACTCGCTCTGTGGAGAGGCTGGAGGGGGGGGAGGGGCCAGGGAAGGCAGCTCCCAGTCCATCCATGTAGGGAATGTATGGGAGTGAGCCACCCACCCTCCTCCTTAGCTTGTCTCCTCTGGTTTTGAGAGCTTGCAGTCAGCTTGAGGAGAAGGAGCTTGAGGACAAGCATTAGACATGGATCGGACAGGCTGGGCAGGCACTGGCAGCTTCTCGCTTGTGGTTGGGAGGAGTCCCAGAGTCTCCTCTCCTCTTGGATGGTGCATGCCACAACCTCAGGCAAGTCCCCCAGTGAGATGGGAGCAATGAAGAGTTTACACTGCACTGAACAGCAGCGCCGCCGAGTCCAAAGCTGGCCCACCCCAAAAGCAGCACTACCTGCTACAGCACACCTGCACCATGCCGCTGCCAACAGTGCCGCGTCAGTGCCTATGCCGCACACAGCGGCTCCCACCTGGAAGTCACCTCTGATGACTTCCTATGCAGTGAAATTGGCACACAGTGGTGGCAGTGGCACAGTGCGGAGAAGCAGGCATAGAGCTGGTGGCACTCTCAGAGTCTGGAGATGACTCTGAGTCAAAGGGGAGGGAGCTCATCTGGGTGGGTTCTGGGCAGTGCGTGCGGGGAGTCAGAATCGGGACATTTTAAGTGCTGGACAGGGCAGATGGGACAGCAGCTTAAAATAGTTGAATTCCATGCTGTCTTGCCCAATCCAGGGCAGTTGAGAGGAATGGGCCTGTGATACAGGAATCTACTGCAACATAGATAAGATTTCATATTAAAAAAAATCTCTGGTTTACAGGAAGAGTTAAGGCTCTTGCAAATTCAATCATGCACTAAAAAGCATGGAAATTGCAAGTTAAGGCTCCTGTCTTAACATCTGTGCCATGTTAGCAGTAAAGAAATTGTACAGTTTACATATTGTGCTAACTTCCAACTTAGGCTCCATTCACCCGCACTTTGTCTTCATCTTTCAGCCCGAATCCTCTTCCTCTTTGCAGGTAGGGGGCAATGCTGAAGCTGGGGACAGGAGGGCATGAGCTGGCCCATCACCCCTCTGTTTCCTTTTTAAGAAAGAGAGAACTTATGTGTTCTGTCTCCCACCCCTTTTCCCCCTCTAATCTACTTGGTCCCAGCCCTGTAACAGAGAACTCGGGACTCCTGGCTTCCAGCCTCTCCACCCCAATCTAATCCAGTTGGTTGCACTCCATTCACAGGCAACTCAGTAGCCCTGTTCTGAGCCTCTTCTCCTCTCCCCTGCTTTCAGCCTTGTAACAGACAACCCAGGAGTCCTGGGTCCAAGTCACCCATCTAACCCTGTAGCCCCTCCTCCCTTCATAGTGAACTCAGAAGTTCTAGGAAATACAATGTTCGTCTGTATGTGTCATATGGAACAGAAGTGTGTGTGCGGAATGATAAAATAATATAATAATAATAATTAATAATTAATATATAAAAAGGGGAGGAAATGGAATAACAAAGAGGGAGGCTATTGGGAGACAAAGGATAGGAAGTCAGCTATGGTAAGTGGGTAAAATGATAGGACTGCTTCCTCAGATATCCCATCAGTGTTCTGAATTGGTTATCTCAGAACCTTATTATTGTAACGATTTCTAATTCCTCCTGTCATTCCATCCACTTACTTAATCCTGCACACTCTTTGTATTTTTTCCCTGTCATTCTAGGGATGGGCAAACAGAATGCGGTTCGGATGTACGGATGTTCAGTCGTTTGGTTCGATATTTCGGTTCAGCCGAGTTTGGGTTGGCCGAACTTGGCCAAACAGTCAAAAATAGCACTATCGAAACCGAAATCGAAACTTGACCGAAACTGAAACCGAAACTTGGTGTTGTGTTTTTTTTGACCTGAAAAGACATTTGTCCTGCCCTCAAACTCATCCAAACTCATCCGAACACAACCGAACTGTTAAGTCATTCAAGGGTTCAGTTCAGACGTTTGGTTCGGATGTCCGA
Organism: Sphenodon punctatus; assembly: GCA_003113815.1. Taxonomy (NCBI): domain Eukaryota; kingdom Metazoa; phylum Chordata; class Lepidosauria; order Sphenodontia; family Sphenodontidae; genus Sphenodon; species Sphenodon punctatus. Next base: position 1,534,859 of record QEPC01010345.1, on the reverse strand, counting down.
ACAGACCAAGTTTGGTCCGAAGTTCAAACATCCGAACTGCGTTCGTCCATCCCTAAGTCATTCCAACCATTCCACTTACTGCATCTGGTGCCTTCCTCATCATTTCACACCCTCTTGTCTTCCCTATGTACTCCCAAAGATGTAACTGTGTTGTATGATTTTACAATCACTTAATTGGATGTTAGAATGACAATATTCTTTATTTAGAAATTGGCACTGCTAACTAAACATTTGTATATGACTGAACCCAGCTTCCCTGTGCTCTGGGAGGGCAGTGGAGACTAGTGAGTAAGAGAGCCATTAGTCAGCTGCCCCATTCTCCCCAACTGAAATGAATGGATAGAGGGAAAGGAGGGGGTGAGGGGCCAGCTCATGTCCTCTTGTCCCCAGCTTCAGTGTTGCCCCCAACCTGCAAAGAGGATGAGGATTGGGACTGAAAGATGAAGGCAAAGTGTGGGTGCATGGTACCTAATTTGTAAGTGAGCACAATATGTGAAACTGTTCAATGTCTTTACTGCTAACATGGCACAGACGTTATGGCGGGAAACTTAACTTGCAATTTCCATGCTTTTTAGTGCATGATTGAATTTGCAAGAACCTTAACTCTTCTTGTAAACCAGAGGTTTTTTTTATTATGGAATATCCAAGTTTTTTGTTCAATACAATGCTATGGAGAAAATTTGTCATGCTGGTGCAGTAGAATGCTGAACAGTGTAACCACTATGGGAGCAGGGCTTAGGGGAGGCTAAGGTGGAAAAGATACTCCCTTCAGTTTAGAAGGTTGTTACTTACTTCAAATAGCAAGCAAGGTGAAGCTGGAATTTTACTGTTAGCTCCCTGCTTTACTAAGAATACAACAATTTTGGTTCAGTTTAAGCATTGCAAACTTCCAAAAAACTGCTCTCTGTGATCTCTCTAGCTCATGGCTTATACAGGAATCTTCCATTCTACTCCCCACTGCCAGAGCTCTTTTCCTTGTGGAACACTGGCCATTCTGCTTTCTATAAGGACCTCCCCCTGTACAGGACCCCCTGGCTAGTTCACTCCGTGTACAGGGCTCCCTGACTCTGCTGTGCCCATGTACAGAACTCTGCACCTGGCATAATGGTGCCAATTCTGAAGCTTTCCCTCCGTATAAAGATCCCTCACTCAGTTGTCCTCTGTCCAGGGCTCTCCCCTGGCACAATTATAGCTATTATTCTGCAGCTTTCTGTCTCTACAAGACTCCCCCACTTTACTCACCCTTGAATAGGGCTCCCTTTCTTGCACAATGCTACCCACTCTGCAGATCACCCCCTTTACTGAGTTCTATGCTCTGTATCCCCTGTAAAGTGCTCCCCTTGTCCATGGCTTTCACTGTGGGAGCTATTTACAGAGTATCTTCCCCATCTCTCTCCACTTAATGCCCCCCCCCTTGTGTATTCTCCCTCCCTGCTCTCCCATAGGATTTCCCTCCCTGGGCTGAGGCTCGCTTTTGAGTCCTCCCAAGAGGACTACACTTGCCACTCTGCCCCACAGGACTTCTCTGCACAGGACCCCACCATCTCCCTGCCCCCCTCCTTCAGAACACCCACTGTATCATTCCAGAGCACCTGCTAACCCCTCATTCTTTAGAGGGAGAAGCACTGAAAGAAGATCAATTCCATCCCACCTGTAGCCTCCTCTCCCTGTCTCTGGGATAAACCTCTTCCCTCTTCCTGTGCCTGGGACTATACCAGGCAAACTCCAGCACTCTGTCCCCATCCATGCTCCTCCAGTGGGGTGCCCCATTGGAGCCACAGGCCAGAAACTTCATGTTTTTGGAGGGCGGAGGGTTGTCACTGAAATTCATGCACTCTGTGGTTTTGGGTGGATTTAGGGAGCAAGATCAGTCAACCCAAATCTCACTGTGGGGTTTTCTAGCTCTGTTGTTTAGCCACCTTGGAATCTCTGGCCCCCAAGCTGAGGTGCCTACTGTGCAGGATCAAATCAGAATGACCTGCAGCTCTCTCCCTTCCAAAGGTCTTGCTCCCCTCCTCTCCCACCAGATCAGCTCTAAATATGGCTGACCGGTCACTCACACTGCCCCCTGGGAAGTGCAGTTCTCTCTTTTCCTCCAGCACTGATAGGCTCTAACAAGCAGTGCCTGCTGGGAGTTGTAGTCCCCAGTATTCAAGACTGTTTACTTTTAAACAGTCTCTACATTACACATAGAATGTTCACAAGTCACACTCAGGATGGTCTCTGTAAGCTAACATTAAATTTTCAAGATACCATAGCTTAATAACTGCTAACCGGATTTACAAAAAGTAAACCAGAAGGCACCCTCTGGCAGCCTCCTTGAATTTTCTAAAAGGATTACACCTCCTTCCAACCAACACAAAACCCATTTACCCTGCCAAGATCGAGATGGTCTACCTTTTGACAAAACAGGCTTCAAAGTGCAGTTTTCAAACTGTGATATCTCAGCTATAATACAACAAATTTGACTGAAATTTGGAAAGCATGAACCTCTTACTCCAGTGATCCTAACTTTAATCATGTCAATTTTATAATTAATCAAATTTTGGGGCTCTATGATGCAGCGTGCAACATGCCTTAACTATAGAATGACTTCTGTCAGTCTATAATTTCCACTGGAATCAAAGTCCTATCCATAGATGGGGTGATGTCACTTTCCTCCTAATCAACAATTTGATGATAGCTGTTCTACTCTTTCTCTCTCTCTCTCTGACTTTCTCTTCCCCAGACTGTGATCACTGCCTGCAAGCCTTGGAGACAGCAGAGGAGAATGCCTAGAGGTTTCTGGGGAACTGCTTCTAGGTCCTGCCTCACCTGGAGCAATGAAGCATCCAGAAAGATCTGCATCAGCCTTGTCCCCGCTGCCAGGTAAGGACCTCATAATGATGACCTACCACTGAACATAATGTCATAGCAAAACAAAAATGTAAATTTACAGAAGAACCAAAGAACTATAATGTAAATGCAGAGCAAGATTTTTTCACTGTTGCAAAGCCAGTGGATAGAGGAAAGGAACAACTTGACTGCTGAGGCGCTGAAAGGGAACCTGCTTGTACAGTGCAACTTCAAGTACACATTTTCATAGACTTTCATGGCTACTTAATGAGCAATCAACCACTGATGAGAAAGGTACATTCTGGGGAGAAATGTGCATGGGCACAGCAGGAAGAAACATGGAAAGAAAGGACTGACTACATGTAAAAAGGTACATTTAAATCTGATGTACATTTATTTTGAGGTCATTACACTAGTTATTTATAAATGTTACAGATTCAAAGTAGAAATAAACTTTAAGTAGAAACTGTCTACTGTAAACTAGAATTATACAATGTATATGTGTAGCTAGCCATTATGGCTAGGGCAGAAATGAGTAGTCAGTTGCTTACTTGTGAGTAATTTTGCCATCCGAAGGAACAGCGGTGAGTACCCAGCCATTCCATCATTGTTGGAGAATACTTGTTCGAGGGTACCTTCCTAGGAAGGTGTGGGGAGAGGGAAGGAGGCGGCCCTCAGCAAGTACCAGCCCTGCTCCAGCTGACACCTTCAGCCCCTAGACCAGCCCATTTCTTGCAGAAGGAGGGTGGATGCACTGAGCTTAATTTCAGTTCAGTTTAAAATTTATTGTATGGCCGAAGGCCATCACAACATGATACAAATAAATTTACAAAAAAACAAACAAACAATATTTTTAACAATATTTAAACCTTGGCCCACTCCTCTATCTATACCCTGTCCAGAGGCAAACTCATTGCCTCCGATGGTTACAATATTACCTCTACGTTGGTGACACTCAACTCTATCTCTCTACTCCCTCTCTCTTTCCATCTGTTCAAGTTCATTTCACCAGTAGGGGTGTGCATGTCATTTTCGTTATTACAATAATGATAACAAAAATTGATGTTTTTGTTTTTGTTATTGCAATAACAAAAACGACAACCAAGAATAATGATAACAAAAATGACAATTGAGAATAACGATACCGATACCAAAAATGAAAACGACAATGTCGTTATCATTGTTGTTATTATTAGTGCTGTGGCAGTTGGGTTTTGGAGGGGAAATGTGGAGAGG